>JBBPTN010000116.1:0-50642 GCA_038094075.1 Xerocomus spinulosus | reverse complement strand
AAATCAAGCAATCACTCACCTCTTCCAAGCACAAATTAAAAAGATCAACATCTTGAAGAAGCTCATCCTCCCCTCTGCTGCACTTAACCCATGTAAAGGTCCATCACATCTAGGGAAATGTCAAAGAGAGGAAGAAGAAAAGAGACCTGGGACTCAACTTCAGCAGTGAAACTTAGAAAAAGAAAAGGAATTTACACTTCTCACACTTGCTTCTCTCATCATGTTCTGCAAAATGTATTTCTAGTCTCCTGTTTCAGTCTATGTCTTAACAACATGTATAATTGCTACATGTATTGAAATGATGCAATATACACATCTGAGCACCCTCTGCAACCAAGCAAGGTACATGGCAATCTCTAGTGCCACCTAGTATTGATAGTCACAATGCTCAAATGATCCCCACTTTTTTTTGTTTCCTTGTTTATTGTCCTTGAGGCAGGGCCTCACAGTGGACAGTACAGGCAAATGTGCTACTAGGCGAGTATGTTACGTGTGTAAACTTTTGGGGTTCTGTAGGGGTAGTTGTCACAACACTCACCACCGTGCCACCATTACAGACAACACCCGTGTTCGAAAAGGCAAGTGGCACTATCCTTACTCCATGCTCCCTCCAGAGACGCTTGAGCTCGTTCTCGGATATCTCTCGCAGAACGATCTCGTTCAGTTACTAACTGTCAGCTCGACCTTTCACTACATCATCGCGCGCGTTCTCTATCGTACGCTCATGCCAGGCCCCCTTCCCAGACGGATATTACGCCTCATCAAAACGCTCGTCCGGAACGAACTCTACCCTCCCCTTGTTCGTCGACTCGACCTCGAATGGGGCGAAAATACCATCCTCACAGCCAACTTCCTCCGCCTCCTCCACTGCGCCCTCACGCGACTCTCCCACCTCTCCCACCTTGGGCTCGAATTCTCTGCGATCGATATCACCGCCGACCTCGCCTGGATCCTTCAAGACTGCCCCTTTTTTCTCACTGTCTTCGCCACCTCGATGCGCTGCGAACCCCTCCTCGCCCGCTTCCTTGAGACACAGGACAACATGACCGAGATCTGCCTTCGGGGGTTCAACCCCGTACACACCTTCCCGCTCGCCCCCACCGCGCTTCCCCGCCTGCGCCACTTTCGCACCGTGCTCACCTCGCCACACGTCACTGCCAACTTTGTGCGAGGCAGACCAGTCGAGAGCGTGTCGATGTCGCTGTACCCAGGCAACGCTGCGCCCTCGCTCGACGCACTCCTCCTCTCCACCCGCCCCCTCAAACGGCTCACCGTCATGTCCTTTGACTGTGGTCTCCCCGCAGAACTGATGTCGGATATTTCAGCGCGCCTACCGACGCTCGAAGCGCTGCACGCCGTCGTTTTTGCACGGCCCACTACGCACGTTCGTCGTGTCCCTCGCTTTTAATGGGCCGGCGCTGACTTTCTGGCAGGTAGACTTGCTGGACGCGGCCGCGTCGCTGTCCCGGTTTACATCGCTGCGGTATTTGACGTTTATGGCCCCCGGTGCGCGAGAGCCCGAGAACGAGTTTGAGATCGCGGTGTCGTGGCACCGAGCGTGTCCGACGCTCAAGACGATCATTCTTCCCAAGGGAATCGTGTGGGGGTACGTCGACGGGCGGTGGATGTCGTTGCAGGACGCCTAGAGTGATAGGGCTTGGTCTGTTTCCTTGTTTGGTGCGGCATCGTCGACCGCCATTCCACCTCGCCCCTCTTCTCTTTTGGGATCATGTCAGTTATGAAATGTGTCCTTTGATTTACTGTAAGGATCCAGGCAGGTTCGGCAATGCGATCGCTCCGATACCTCGGGTGTATATCTTTTTTTGCATAAACTACTTGCAAGCTGTGTACCGGGACAAGATCAAGACAGACTGGACACCTCGATTCCCTCGAACAACACGTCTCATACCCCACAACGCGCATGTTTCATCGATCCATTGAGCGAGTACTTTGAGCTCCATCGCCTCTTGTACAAATCAAAATGACATACTGCCAAGTGAAACATACGCGGCACAGCCGCTGCCAAGCCAACACATCCCATTCCTCATACACATACAGAACGACGAAACATGGATAACCCATCACGCATGCGCCCGGCGATTCAGTTTAGTTGTAAATACGAGGTAACATAGGTAGATATATCTTGTGTGTATGTCAGTAATACGAGGGGGCATGAGAGAGGGAACAAGATCAACACAACCTAGCACGAAATCAATGACAAAGAGGGCAAAGGAAAAGACAGACACTCGTGGGATCTCTATGTCTAGATGGATCCCAGGTACAGTGTCAAGACCAACGGTTCAACGCTAGCCATGGCACGCTGACCACCTGGAACACAAAACAGGAGGCGACCTAGAATATGTTGGAGGCCGAACACAGTAGACAAACGGAGGAAAACGGGAGCGGTGAGAAAACAGTTGCGAAGCCAGAGACGAATAATAGCCAAGATGCCCAATATGTATAATTTTTACTTTTCATATGCCAACGTCGCGTTGCATGGCGAGTACAGAAAGGATCGAACAAGACCAGGTACAATGGGGTATCGCGCTCAGGGACAGCAGTCGATTAACGCTGAGCAGACGGGTCAACAGCAGGATACGTCATCTGAACGTGCATCTGCATCGCCTGTTGCTGCTGTGCTCGAAGATATTGTGCGGATGTGTACATCATCTGTTGTTGATACTGCTGAGCATATGTCGGAGTCGATTGGCCGGTCACTGGCGTTGTTTGACCGCTCGCTAGTGGTGTGGACTGCCGCGAACTGGCAGCCGACGTCTTGCCGTGCGCATGTTGCAGGCATTCGTGTTGTCCGTTTGCGAGCAGAGCCAAACCTACAGCGCCGTGATCGCCAGAGTGCTGATAGTGGTACCGAAGTCCATTCATGTTCTTGTACCGCCGCTGACAGTCACCGACACCGCACGCAAAAGGACGTAATCGGCGTTCGGCCTCGCGTTCGACCTCGCGCAATTCACCTTCTGTGATCGTGTTGTCATCGTCACCCGCGGCCTCCCTGGCAGAACGCTTGCTTGCGAGGAGTGCCTGTACTTGCTCCAAATCCTTTGGGGGTGCAAAATTGCAGCTTCCGTGGGTCATATGGTACTTGAGCCCATTTGCCTGCTTGTAGCTCTTGTTGCAATTTGGCTTTGGACAACGGAACGGTTTGGACAAGAGCAAGGATGATGCAGGGCGGGAGAGTGTGGCACTTGCACGGGTAGAATTTGAAGAGGATGCCTTGGACGAGTCGGGTGAATGTGTCGTGGACTGGCGAGGGTGGTTGGAAGGAGAAGGCACCCGTGAGGCAGCAGGTGTGTTGGTGGGGGTGTTGGTGGTGGAAAATACAACTGCGGGGGGGATGCAGCCATAGGGGCTGTTGGGTTCGCTTATCGGGGAGAGGGGTGGCTGTTCATCGGAAGCAGGTGGGGAAGGAACAGTGCCGGGCATGGATGAGGAGTAGTCAGAGTAGCCGGCATAGCCGTTGAATGGATCGGGATTTTTAGACAAATTTGGCAGGCTGTTCCGGGCAGATGGAAATGGTGCGATTGGATGGCCGTGCATGGAGCGCGTCGGAAGGACGGTTGTTGTGTCAAACGCTGAAACAGGCGACTGTGGTGAGCCATCTTTTGTAGGATGGGAGTAGTGGTTGAAGGAGTGGGTGGGGTGAGATGAGAGGGGGGTTGTCAGGGGGGTATCGGGAGGGGAAGGACCGCCGGAAGATGGGCTGGGGTGGTCGACATCGAGCTCCATGTCGTCTGGATCGAATCCGCCATGGTAGTTGGGGGGTAGATGGTGGTTCTGATCGGACGGATAGGCGGGTGGGTGAGTGCGGAGTACCTGACGGGCTGCGGGGAAAGCGGCGACGTGTTGCTGGCGGCCAAAGTGGTCTGCGACGACGACGTGGACGTCCTCAAAGTGCTGTACGAGTGCGTGGAGGTCGTCTATTTGGAGACCACAACACGAGTAGTTGCGACACTGGCGGGGGTTTAGTGAGCGGACCGAGGGGCAAGAGAGACACGAACCAGTTCGTCCTCGCGGTCAAAGGTGGAGAGGGCGTTGAGGATGGAGCCGCGCTCGCTGTCGAGAGAGGAGGAGAGCTTGGCGCACTTGAAGTCGCTCGGGCTGTGGGCAGATGAGCGAGAGACGAGCCAAGTGCAGGCTGGCTTACTCGAGGGGCCCCAGGAGCTGGCCTGGCGAGCAGCCGGGGTAGAAGCGGCTCCCAAACGAACCGGCGCGCCATGAGATGGGCGAGCCGAGGAAGTAGTTGTTCGTGAACAGCTGGACGTCGGGAGTGGCGTTGTCGAATGCGATGGGTTGTGCCATGGGAAGTCGTAGGGAGAGAGTGCAACGGCGTGGCCTATTTAGCGCAACACGTCGAGTGGCCAATCACAACTCCGATTTCCATACAGAGTAGTATCCCACAACCACCAGTCCGATCATCAGCAAACACAGCCAAATACATTCTCGGCATGACGGCACATCGTCGGTGCACACCCTCGTTTCCGCCTCCTCCTATCTTGTCTCTGGGTCCCGTGATTACTCTATATGTCACGTGTGAGACGCTCTTACGTCACTCCGCACAATAGAACCTGCCATATTGGGTCATCTCCGGCCCGACTCCGGCACTCTCTACACAACTCGTCGATCTGATGAGCCAGGACATGTGACATGTGACATCTGTCACATCCTGACACGAGTGCGGCCCGCTCGTCTGGTCCGCTCCTGCTCGTTTGGGCGCCAACTCAATCAGTGTTATCCCCTCGGATCACGTGACAGAGACTGCGCTATAGACCATCCGCACTGTCACCGCAGCGTCGACGTGAAACGACCTTGTGCGGGTCGGTCGGGTTAATGGAACGACGTCACCCTCTGTTTTGCCAAAATGAAACGGTGGACTGACCCTGACCCCAGCTTCAATGACCGGAAAGAACGCGCGCACATCTTGCCATATTCACGCCGTCAGGTCCCTGTTGAACGCCGTCGACCTAGAGTGACCTCGCCGTCGACGCGTTGCGACCAGCGACAACAACATGCGGATCTGGTCAATGCACAGATGAGCAATGCCGTCTTGTCACCCACGTCTATCGTAGATCCCACCCCACGCCTGTCACAGGTTCGGCGTGTGATGTGAAGTCGACAATGTCTTGAACTTGGGACACGAGGCTCTCAATCCTCTATACGCTTCCAATCTATGCACCACAGAATGCAGCCACATTATGACAGGGTGCATCATTCGTAACGAATGCGATAGTAACAAGGTTCTTGATCCGTGACGCCCTTCGCGTCTTCATTTCTTGCGTTACATGAGCGGTTCCGCAGTTTATCGTCCCGTGACCGATTAACGGAGAATCTGATGCAACAACTTGCAAACACAGGTACATATTGGAATGTACCTCGCTGGACCTGCATAATGAACGATCCACGCCAGCGTTGTCAGACTGGCAGTATCAACCACAAACGTGCCCTGCCAAGGCCAATTAAAATCCAATGGAAATCACATCGTCTACTCATGCACCACAAACCTTGGTCCCAGCTATCTAGCAGAACCAGAGCCTTGATCGAGATTGAGACCACCCTCTACTTCGCCAATCACGCCAATGTCGCCAAGGCGCCATCACGTCGATACACGCCAGTGTTGCAGACCGCGCCGCGTTGGATGATCACTTGATGGGAACCCCACCCGTCCCTGACCAGCGTCTCCACACCTGCCCGTTGACAGATGCGTCCGACGCACTCGTCTGTGCAACGACGACGATGCCCCCCTCGGCGACCTAGGGAGTTCAGTCCTCTCAAGGTCCCTTGATCCGAACACACTCATGCCCGGATCCAACCCGGCACACCGCGGTACACACTCCTCCAATCATCATGGCTTGGTCATCCAGTTCCGACGGTCGACCCAGACTCCCAGACAACCGAGAGCACCAAAAAGGCATAACCCAGCACCACCGCTGCGGTACAGTTTCCGCAGTTAATCTTCCGATCGCAACGATAGCGGCAAGTAAGAACCCAAGACACGGGTAATGCAATCATGTCGACAACGGGAAACCTGTTTCGTGGTTTAACGTTTAGGGTCCGACCAGGTGCCCGCGTCCGTGCGACACACGTCGCATCAAGGGCTCACTCGGTCAACGCGGACTCGGTCAAGTTCTTGCAAATGGAAGATCATGTTAGCCGTGCGGCCACTCTTTCAGGCTAGATTATGCAATCTAAGCGTCAGTATGTACCATCGATTACCGATCGGTTCAATGATACAAATTCGTGGCAACCCATGGATTGGGTGGATGTGTTGCTGTACAAGTTATGCAGTCAGACAGGAATGAATATGTGCGTCTATGGAGGATGAGGGTATTGCGCGGGTGCGTATTGAGGTGCATGAGGATGATAGTACTCATTATATGAAGCTTGTGGTGGCGGCGCATAAGTGTGCTGCTGTGAATAACCATGGGAGTGTTGAGGCATCGTCAGTAAAAGGGGCAACGCTGCCTCATCGCTAGAATAAAAAAGTCAAGAACGTACAATCGATAATCCGTTGCAACCACCTACCCAAACATCGTCTTAATGAGATCGTCCAACATGGCCTCTTTCTTCAACTTTTCTTCTCCAACCTGGGCGCGTACCACCCTACAGAGGGATTACATCGGCGCACAGAAGGGTGAGGAGTTGACTTGCCGCAGTTCTTCAATGAGTGCACCGTGCATCTCCAGTGCATATCTCCACTTTGCTTTCTGGATCACATACTTTACGAGCGCGGGGGAGCGACCAAGTATCAGCCCAGTCTGAGGATCCATGAGCCTTGCAAGGTGCAGTGGGATCCCATCGTCTTCATCGTCTTCTTCGAGTGCATCCTCCACCCGTTCCTCCTGTGGGGGAACGGCATTCTCAAAGTAGTCAACGCCCGGTCCACCTGCCTCGGATGGCGACTTCGGCTCGACCTTGAACGTGTTGAATGCCGACGGCGGCTCAGTTGGCGGTGCATTTGGCGCACTCGTCTGAGGCGAATCCCCTCGCTTCCGCTTGCGAGAGCCACCTCGGCCAGACGGTGGCGGGGGCATATTGTGCTGCAGACGCATATGTTTTGCGAGCGCGTCCGAACGGGTAAACGATTTATCGCATTCTGTGCAAAGGTCAGGCAGTTCCCGCATATGAACAGACTCGACGTGCCTGGTCGAGAACATATAAACGGCTTTTCGCCTGTGTGGGAGCGGATATGCGAGATGAGCGCAAAGCGTGAGGTCTGCGCCAATCCACGGCGGGTACAAGTCGCCCATTGGCAGGTGTAGTTGGACTTGTGGACGCCAATGTGCGCTAGGGTGTACACGTCAGTTGTGGTGCGCGAAGCAGAGGAGTGCTCACTGTTGTGGATGTGCTCGATGAGTGTTGGTAGATGATTAAAGACGATGCCACAGTCATCCCAGAGACACGTTACGGTGTCCGCGCTCTGGTCTGCCCCAGGTGCTGCTGACGACGGCCCGGGCGATCCTGTGGCCTCATCGAGGGCCAATGTTGGCGCGTAGCCCGGTTCGCTGTCGGATGAGGAATCTTCAAGCTTGACTGACGACTGTGAGAACGTCGGTGACGGTGAACGGAATGCTGCGGTGGTGGTGTACATCGAGGACCGCGTCGACAAAGTGTTTGTCATTGTTTGACAATTCACATCCAGTCCTCGATGATGATGATACAGTATCCCCTGGATGTAGTGATCTACACCTTGCATTGTAATCACTCGCTTCCGCGGTTGCTGGGTATTGTGGCTTGCCGGAATACTGAGGAGTGTCCTCGAGCAGAGCGATGGGAACCTCTGAAGCTATATCGGCAAAGGTGATATCGCATCCTCGCGTATAGCCTCTGCTCGCATTGAGAGCGCCTTGACACCGAATTCTCCCAGCTATCCAAAGACTCTGCAATTTGTTAGTTGTGACGCAAGATATATCATCATGGCCTGCGTCGTCGCTACGATCCAATGTATGAGCAGTCAATGGGATCATTCCAGAACACACACTCACGGCTTATCATGACTTGTTTTCCACACTCTGTACGGCAACCACTGCCATATAGTAGGACTTTCCGCACAACTTACGATAGATCATTACCGCTCTGCAGGCTCAAACCATGTTCCCTGCTGGCCCAACGTAATCACCTTGCGTGTGAACACAATTCGCGGGCCTTCTATCAGATGTCCGATAATGACGCTGGATTTTATCTCTTGATGAACGAACACGATGCAGTCGACCAAAACAGGCGAGGTTTGTCTAACACGCAGACGCGACCCCGAGGGTGGGCAGAGTCTGCTCACATCAGCCCCGTGGAAATTAAAGTTTCTTGAACGCGCGGTCCCTCGAGCAATCAGGCAAGTGGTGTGTGCTTTTGGGATCCAACGGCGATGTCGCATGGGGATGTTATTCTATTGACAGGTTTGAGTTCAGAAAGGGCGATCACATCCTCATGTGATTTGGTGCCACCGACTAGGAAAGGTTTAGTTCAGACACGTTCACCCTAGGAAACTCCTCTTCTGGAGTTTGGGGTGCGATATCGGTGCGTCTCTGTTCGTTGTGGCCCGTCATGTGTATATCTTGGGGACGGCGCAAAGTGACCTCGGTGGCATTGGGCCGCAGTGTTCTTGAAAAACCGATGTTACAGGAACACACCAGGTCTGAGATTCGATGATTGGTGTGCTATTGTTATCCAATGTCAGACTACTGTCGAATGTACCCATTTAGCAATGTCAAAGAGGCGGCCGGCGGTCACTACAGACCACCGACTACCATCGATTAATATTAGCCATGTCATCAATGAACTTCCTACCACCTGGTAAATAATTAGATGTGCGCAATACAGGTGGGATAGTGCCAATTGCTGTAGTTGGCGCATTGATACTGGGCCATTTGAAGGAGAGGCCATTTGTCAATCCAACTCCACCAACCTGATTTAGAAGGACATCCAAACTACCTTTATAGCTATCGACCAGGAGTAAGGTTTGTGGTAGCTGGTGCCGCCTCTGCTCTCTGTACACACGCGCCATGTTTGGTCTGCCTGCAGCCTTCAGGGCGAGACCCATGCGTACAACTAAATAATATCCATCAGCCAGGGGGCTCGTGTCCGTTGGGAGAGGAGAATAAGAATCGAGCAGACCTGGAATCAACTACCACCCCCGTAGACATTTTTTTGACCGTAAACCCCTGAGGTGAGTTGATCGAATTCTCTGCCGGGACATGTATTTAGCTTCTTCAATGCCAATGTCCCTGAAACCGAAATCAGGACCATGCATGAAAACGAATCCTGGAAGTCTCAATCATCAATATCGTGAGACACCTTGATACGAAGAAAGGTGGTCCGTATCGTCCAGATATCTTGATTTCAAAGAACAGACTTCGGCCAATGGCTAATCGAGGTATGGCGACCCGGCCCCTGGGCGAAAACCTTGGTCCGTGCGCAGGTGACGACCGCCCGTATGAATGTCCATGGATCCCTTATCGTAATGATTTGTGGTTGATGTGTTGGCAGCAGGGCTTCGGACTCTTTGAATGGTGTTCGGCCAGAGTATAAGTGAGAGGCTGCTTGGCTGAATGCTCTGGAGGGAGCTATACGTTCAGCGACAGTAATTCCTGGTGCGGCTATGTTGTCGTGTTGGTCGCATGAACTAACTGATCCGGTCGGACCAGACAGAGATCCTCGACACTAAAAATGGTTCCGAGTACGCTCGCCCTCCTTTCCCGCCAAAGATAGTTATAGTAAGTCAGAGGCACGGAGCAGATTTGCGCCGCTGATGAATAAACAGTCATTGGACGCCAAGATTCATAGGGACGCCTGCGCGTGAGTAGTATGTGTACACCAATATCACGGTGTCTGTCTCCTGACCGTTCGCCCTATTTGTTGGTAAAAGGTTTTTCAGAGCACAAGAATCCAAACACACCACTCGATACGCACGATGAAACGGAAATTATGATAATGTGCCGCAAAGAGAGAACAAGAGTGTCAGCCCTTGAGATGTGGCGACCTGGTGTCGTGACTCTTATGGAATGCGTCTATTGTCTAATTCATCTTGTGCAGTCATCTACAAGAAAGACAGTAAGATGGGCGTGTAAAAAGAAGAGTCTTCCAGTGAGAAAGGGACAAATAGCGGAGGCAAGTGGAGATTATCAACGTACTGGCTCGACACTGTGGGGTTTGTTCAGCGCCTCGTGATGCCTATATCAACATAATAGTACGCCAATATCGCAGACGGCTTTCATGGAGAGCAACTGCGATTATGAGAACTGTTTGACAGTGCCTCAGACTTCTGAGCGGTGATCAGGCTGAAACGAGACGCTGCCGAGTGCGACTCTACGGCGTAGAAGACCCGGTTAGTCGAGTGGTTAGGTCCGTCTTGGGCGATGTTTAGCATGACGTTGAACAACGTCCGGCTCGGAACGCAGCTGGCGAGTAAGCGACAAGAATCGATCGGCGGCGACCAACCTGTGTCACGTCCGCCACCACAGCGTTTTACTATGCACCCAACTCAATTCGTGTCGCCTTCTGTGAGTGTGATACTCGCACGGATATTCGCAGTTGATACGAGCTAGCGGAGACGGAGAGTCGGTTTGGTTTGGTAGCACCGCACGAGCACCGCTAATGATTGTACTGTATAAGCGTCGGTGAGGCGATGTGCATGCTTATATCTGACAAGCGCGGCTGACAGACTCGGTTAGATTGGTTCGACTGAGACAGCCATCCCGCCAAGGTTGGTTATATTCGCGTTTGAGGGAATCTGATGGGTCGTTCCGCACTGGCCTTGAAGCTTTGAAGATTGAATATTGACACTTGGTTCTTGTTATTTCCGCAGGTGTCCTCACTGATTGAGATAAGCTCGCGAAGGGTTGTGGATACTGCGGCTCGGTCGTAGTACTGCATGGATGCGCATGCTTGGTCGCATTTGGAGCGATCACAGGACCTGCGTCGTTTGGGGGTCCGACTGTTTAGATGGCGCTCTTTATGAAGTCGAGATAATCCCGCATCATTGTGAGTGCCCCTCCGTTGAGCAGTCGTAGCTTTACATATTCCACCGACTCAGTTTACCACCACTGTTAATGAACTTGTGACTCAAGTCATGGCGGCACCCGATGTTCAACATGTAGTTCCAGCCAATTACAAGTAAGGGTTGGATCCTGTGAAGAGAGATGATCTGATAAGTCGATCCAGCTGGGATCCGGCCATCATCCCCGCAGTCAGCACATGGGTACCCCCGCGATGGTATGTACTGTACACTGGCCCACCCGTCTCACGAGATCGGTCATGGTGACTGGATAGGATATTGGCCGGGAATGCAACTCCCGAAACGTTGAAACCTGTCACTGTCAATGGGCTAGGAGAACCTTGGGATCCCAAGCACCCTACTTTCCGTAATGTGGATCTGGTAAAGGGCCACAGCTGACCCACGGAGTAACAGGCTGATCCGTTGGTCAGACCAAAGCAGACCCTCGCCTGAAGGTTCCTAACGTAGAGATAAGATCGGGCAGTAACGATACGGTGGTTGCGTTTATTGACGTCAACATACTCGATTCCACTGGCGCAGCACCGTACCGAGGTGATGTGCTTGTCAGAGGAAAGCGTATCGTCACCGTTGGCGACAAACTCACGCCCGAGACACTACAAGGTGCATTTATCATCGAGGGTAGGGGTCGCACGCTTTTGAGCGGCCTCTGTGATTCACATGCACATACGAGCTTTATCAACTCGCCCACCCTTGATGATATCACTGCCTTACCAGTCGAAGAGCACACGATCTTAGCTACGAGGAGCGCGAGACAGTTCTTGGATAGCGGCTATACGATGTGTTGTGAGTCGTTCTATTTTTGCGGACGACGTTAGAGGCTGACGCGTGACGGCGTATCTTAGTGGGTGCAGCCGCAGCTAAGCCCCGTTTAGACCTTGTTGTGCGAAATGCTATACAGGCTGGTGACATTCCTGGGCCTCGTTATCTCGCGAGTGGTCAGGAGGTGCGTGCTCAAGTGTTTACGGGGCAACTCGCTGAATGTACTAGATGGCTCCGCGTGGTGGGGCCCTGAGTGAAGGTATCACCACCTATGTCGACAGCGCCGAAGATATTATAAAGTCCATCGACACATTTGCTAACGCAGGCGCCGACAGTGTTTGTGCTCTTGCTCCTATTCCTGCGGTTCCCCTCCTAATTGCAGCAATGATTGCTCAGGTCAAACTGTCCATGAGTGGGGATGAAATCCTCGAGCACCTTCGCGCCGAGGTCACTACTTTTTCCGACGAGCTTGTGGCCGCTGGTGTTGAAGCTGCTCATGCCAAAGGCATCCGCGTCTGCTCCCATGCTCGCTCAGACAAGGCCGTTCGTCAGTGCCTGCAATATGGGATTGATATTCTGTACCATGGCTGTAGGTCCTCGTCCTTCAACCGGGTCAATCCACTAAAGCCAAATAGCATTCATTTCCGACGAGTCAATGGATGCTCTAGAAAAACAGAAAGATCGGATCTACGTCGCTCCTGCTCTGAATATTCTCTACTCGTCCTTCCTTGTTGCTGAGAAAGCCCAGTGTATGTGTTCAGTAAATGTAACTTTGTTCGATACACTCACATGCATGAATTTACAGTTGGATTCAAAACATCCGATGCGGGCAGGTATAAACGCGAGCTGGATATATGCATTGCTGCTTTGAAAGAGATGAAGCGACGTGGTATCAAGATTCTTCCAGGGGGTGACTATGGGTAACTTTTCGATATTCGGTGAGAGTACAACTTCTTATGTGCATCCCACAGTTTCGCATGGACGCCGCACGGGTATTTATAAACAATTGCGCCAGGTGGACGGAAAGCTGAGATTTTTTAGCTCCTATCAGGATCTCGAGCTCTTTGTCAATCTTCTCGGCTTCACACCCATGGAAGCGATTTTGTCCGCTACTGCCCTGGGCGGTGAGATCATGTTGCACCCGCATGAGCTGGGTAAAGTTCAACCGGGTTACTATGCTGATCTTATTCTTGTCGATGGCAATCCTCTGGAGGACATCAGCGTTTTGACCGCGACCAATGGAAAGCTTGATGTTATAATGATCGTGAGTGGTTTGTCCGTCAACGAGCAATACTGAGCAAAATTTCTAGGATGGACAGATTCACAAATACAAAGACGGATGGAGGAAGTGAACGAACGCGAATGTGTAGAAACCTCGACTCATACGAGCACTTCTTGTTTTGCATCTTTGCATGCTATCGTGCCTGTACTTTTTCTTTCTTGGTGGTTCAACGAGTTTTACTGTTTCACGTTTCTACAACTTTCTGGACTCAAGTATCACAGACTGGGTGTCTGAGAAGATCTCATAATGTACTACCGTTTCAACTGAAGTGTCTACTCGGTTCCCCAGTAATGCTCTTCTCTTCCTTTCTTGGCAGGTGCAGATAAGAGGCTCCACTACCTTGCCACACTCACCCGATTCCGCTGCCTGGCACAGAATGTCGTTCCTCTCGTTCAGTCGTGGTGGGCACATAACTGCGATAGCCAGCAACAAGTAGGTGATATCGGCTCGCTGTCGTCGATTGGTTTGCTACCTGAAACATCACTCATAACACCATTTCTTCAAGTATCGGAACAGAGGCTTCGTGTCCCCCTGGGAACCCGACCTAGAAGTGTTCCATAAAGTGGGCAACTTTCGCCGAGTAAGCTGCAGATTCAACTGTTAGCTGCCGACCTCCACATCATACCATGGTGTTGTCTTGGTCCTTCGTTGCTGTCTTTCTATTTGTCGGCACTCACGCAGCGACCTTCCAACCCCAGATTCCATCTGTTCAATCATTTTATCCCGATGAACGAGGTCAAGTTTTCGTTCTTAGTCCAGACACACGGATTCTTGTTGATGAAGCCTTCGTGTCCGAGAGTGTTTCTCAGTCCGATGGCATCACCCTGCTTGACTTTGCAGACACTTTTCGGTCGGACTTGGCTGAAATGACATCATTCACACTCCCTGCCGTCCAAGCTGTTCCACTCGACCAGACTCGGGGCGTCGGCCGTGGCTCGGCCATCATCCTCACGCTCAATCTTTCGAGCCCTCATACACTTTACTCTGGTAGCCCTACACCAGAGGGTTATGACTTTGTTATCTCGAATGTCTCCTATGTCATCTCTGGTCCCGGGCCAATTGGTGTATGGTGGGGAACAAGGACATTATTGCAACAGCTCGCGCTATCCGGGAAAGAATACGACGGAATGTATACTATTCCCACTGGACATGGCATGGATAGTCCCGGATGGGAAGTACGCGGGTTCATGCTCGATGCCGGGCGCCACTGGTATCCAACTGAATTTCTTGGTAAGCGCGTTTTCATACAATCAATCATTTCTCTTCTGATCCGGGTACCGTAGCTGAAATTTGCACCTATGCGTCCTTTTTCAAAATAAACGAGTTCCATATCCACGCATCGGACAACCTGTGGATACCGTCGCTACTCTATGGTCCCGATTGGCGGTCGCTATACGCTGGATTCCGGTTTGAACCACCGCAAGGCTCGCCAGCCTTTGGCCTTGTTTCTCATCAAAACGAATCATGGACCTCCTCTCGCTTTGTTGATTTGCAGCTACATTGTGCACGGCACGGCGTAGCCATCATACCCGAGATTGACACTCCGGCTCATTCTCTGGTTATATCACAATGGCGGCCACAGCTGATGCGGAATGGCACACCAGACTTGTTGAACCTGAGCTATCCAGAAACCATACCGACCATTCAGTCTATTTGGACTCAATTCCTTCCATGGTTTTCATCGGGAGAGGTGTCCATCGGTGCTGACGAATACTTGTCATCGCTGGCAGATGAATACATCCGGTTCGTCAATGAGATGTCCTCATACATTGAAGGAATTAGTGGGAAGAGCGTCCGCGTCTGGGGCACGCACGAGCCAAGCAACACGTCTACTATTTCGACCAACGTGACGATACAACATTGGTATTTTCCCGCCGCCTCCATACCTCGTGATCTTCTTGACTCTGGCTATCGTGTCATCAATTCCGAACAGACCTTCCTCTACCTTGAAGGCAAGGTTCCAGCGCAGAGTGGCCTCCCACAGACGCTCAATGTTTCCCTGCTCTTTTCTGGTGCCACGGCGGAAGGCGGTGGTTGGGCGCCAAATATCTTCTCGGCAAGTGATCCTGCCAATAACACAGCCTATGACGATATAGGGATTCGAGGAGCCATTTTTGCGCTCTGGAACGACTGGGGCCCAAATTCAACGACACCTCTAGAGACGTACTACCAAATAGCCCAATCTTTGGCTGTGTTTGCGGAAAAGACCTGGGCAGGTTCTGGAATTCGCGCGTCGGAACTGACGGTGGATCAGTTTGAAGCCATATACCCCCGACTTAATGCCCTTGCTCCCGGGCAGAACCTTAACCGTGCTGTGGAGGGAAAGAGACCGGGTGACACAGTGTTCGCATTCGAGCACGTACCTTCTCCGGTTTATACAGGAGTAGAGTCTGTTGGTCCCCCGTACACCCTCTCCTTCAGCGTTCGGCCCCACGTTCGTGATGTGCAGACGACAGGGAACATTACGGAAGCGCAGCTGTTTGGGGGAACCGATTCTGCGCTCTACGCATCCTCGCTCACGTTCTCCTCCAACGGGGAGTATTACCCGCTTCCTCCCGCGTTCCAACTGAAGCCAGATGTGTGGACGAACGTGTCAATTCAAGCGACCAGGGATCACACGTGTG
This sequence comes from Xerocomus spinulosus, assembly GCA_038094075.1. Classification (NCBI taxonomy): domain Eukaryota; kingdom Fungi; phylum Basidiomycota; class Agaricomycetes; order Boletales; family Boletaceae; genus Xerocomus; species Xerocomus spinulosus. The sequence goes on along the minus strand of JBBPTN010000116.1, from coordinate 34,954 downwards.
CGATCGTGGAGCAAGGTGGCCGCACAGAGACATTTTGGTATGAGACCACCCTAAATATTTGGGGTGCTTACCTTGTGCAAGCCAACATGTCTTTTGCTGCGCCATCCGCAATGGTTGGAAGCACTGGGCTTGGTGGTGAGGTGGCCAATGTCGTGTTGCGTATCGATTGAATAGAATCAGACCTTTGTGACTGTCTGTTGAGGCTTTTTCGAGGTGGCTGATGAATGACGTTAGGATGGACGAAAAGACCTGTGAGTCGGGTGCTTCCGATTCGCTGCCGGTTTTTTTCTTTCTCATCCTTGATGGCACGGTGGTGGCAAGTTGATGGCCGTCTTTTACGCTTTCCTCCGCCCACCAACATGTCGAGGTGTGTCTCACTGGTTTTTTTTTTTTTTTCACTTTGACAGAACCAAGCGTACTGGGCGATTGTGGCCTCCGCTGCTAACCAGTTTGGTCTTTTCGTGTTGATCTGAACCGACCAGAAAGGTTCAGGTCAAAGAAGAGCGGGAACCCAACAAACAGTTCGGTTCAACACTGCTGGCGAACATTGAACAAGCTTCATGAAAAAATCGGTTTGAGCTTCGGACCGACGTTCAGATCTTTCAGAATCGGACTCGTCCACCACTGGATATGTAATGATCGTCGCCCACTCTTCCTGTGCTTTTAGATTCGCCACCCAAAAACCATTTTAAATGTACGTGATTGTTACCCGACATACAGCACTTCTGATACCTATGCAAATCATGGAATGTTCTTCGAAACATCGCTGCCGCTTTTGAAAGCAGCAGAGCTCGAGTACGTTCACAGTTTCGCTCACTTGCAGGGACACCGCCTTACAGTGGTTGCCAAGCTGTATGTTCGCCCGCTACAGAGCACGTTTTATGATATATTTTCCTCATCTACCCCAAAGGTATAAGAAGTGCTTACTCGTCGTTTGTCGTTCAGCAGTCTCACCCCAATGTCGTCACCGAACTTGTCTGGTCGGTTATGGTGTGTGCCACTTGACTCCATTTATCCACTCTACTACTCTCCGCTATCCCCTCGCAGTCAATGCTGCTCCATCCAACACGCAGAGTGTCACCAGTTCTATTTCCGGCATGATCTTTCTAATGTCCCCACCTCTCCACGGCCTCTGGACCATCAGCATTCAACGCTCGACTCCAAATGGGTGGTGGTATGCAATGCCTGTCCGCACTGTCGGCGATATCCGAAGCTCCCGAACCACCGATTTTGTTCTGTTGCCTGCACTCTGTCCGCTGCCCGCTCAGCACCGGAACTGACATATCTCTCCCCGCACCACGAATTGTCAATACAAAGTGAGTGCTACCCTAAACTGCCATCTACTAGGATGAATTCTATGTATTCCCCTAGTCGCAACCCGATTTGTGCAATGTTGGACTTCGGGACCTTGCCCAAAGGTACTGGCGGTATATATGATCAACTGGTCAGAAGCGTCTAGAAAAGACTTTGAGCGGTATAGGTAATGTGATTTCCACTTTTGAATTTCGATGGGCTGAATAGGAGACAGGGAAGGTGTCGAAGCCCGGGGGGAGTTCAAACGCTTGGGTCGTTTCTCGGGAAATGAACACAAACTCTTCCGTGGCACTTCCCGTGCATGTAATCTGGGTGAACGAGGGAACATTGTTCCCTGTATCAACGATGCTTGTTGGACGTGCCAGACGATCCGATCGGGGTTTGAGCCACACCTGCGACGAAAGCGGAACGTTCCCCTGTGTGTTTCTATTTCCGTTATTTAGAGGACTCGACTGATGGTGAACAATAGGAACGGGATAGGTATTCGATTGGGTGCGGGCATCTACACTAGTTTTACGTCTTCCAAGTTAGATTTGTTCTCTCTGGAAACTCTGATCGTGTTGGTGGATCTGACTGCATTTTCAGGGCTGGTGATTATGTTTGGAACATGCATGATCCGAGTTCGACCATCTATGCCATGTTTGTGTGCCGCGTCGTCATTGGTGAGCCATACGTGATGTACCACGATGACCCAGGGATCAGGTGTCCACCCGAGGGGTATGATTCTGTGGGTCACCCTTTCCGCTTTCGACATCCTCCTTGATAGTGGCACGTCTTTCTTAGGTGTTTGGAAAATCGGGAAGGAACAGCAATTTCACAGAGGACGAGTATGTGGTGTATGATGCGAATGCGATCCGTCCTGCGTATCTCGTCCTGTACGGTCACTAGACAAGAGAATGTAGAGTATACCCTTCCCTAGACACGAGGTCGTGGATGCTGTACGAGGCTTATCATGTGAGAGGGGCGATAACGTTGCACTGCTTTAGATAAGCACATTCGGACCGTGTACCGTTGGGTCAACATCTCCTAATTGGGATACTTCTAGTCTTCTTCCATGACGTGGACCAATATCTATCCTCGGGCGGGCGTCCTTTTGCGCGTCTCCCCAGGCGATACTGAGGGTGAGTTGAGTACGAGGGTTGCCAACGTACCGCTCTGTCACAGCTTGTCGTGATGCTCGGTCGGAACTTGCATGACATAAGTATGTTTTGAAATGGGATTATGACAAAAACCCGAACTTGCCGAATTCTTGTTCCATCCAGATAAGAGCTCAGATGAGTCTGCCACGTCAAATGTGCTCTTATCGTGTAGACAAGGCTCATTCGAAATGTGTTGCCATGAAGTCGTATTACGTGATTGTGTCCCAAAACCGACGACTTTGGTCCACTGGCGGATATGTTGGATCCCTTGCAGCAGCCAGGTGACCCGATGCGGTGCCCATCAGGCCGTGGTGTGAATGTGGTGTTCCGTAGTCGTACAGCTCAGCGATAACAACACGGGCGAGTGTCTCAGGGGAACGCATTTGCCATGTTGACCCCTCTCGCGTGACGACAATCGACCAATCCCATGAGGGGGGTCAGTCTTACGTACACACCCACATTTAAAAGACCGGGTCCTTCTCCGTCCGTCTCACCCTCGACACCATGCGCGGTTTGACTACCGTCACTTTCGCCTTGGCTGGCCTCGCAGCACACGCCCTCGCCCACGCCATCCCTCCCCCCGTCTCCCCCTCTGCCTATCCGCGCAGGAAGACGCTTGGCTTTGGTCCCGACCTACCCCATGCACGCTTCGAGTCACCCCCCGTGGCTCACTTTGCACCCGTAGACGTCTCTAGGGACCCCTTGGCTGTCGCACGCGACTTCCTCAACAAGTACGACGACCTCGACGCCGGTCGGGCCTATGTCATCCGTCCCGACTCGTACACCGACGCTGCAACCGGTGTGACTCATGTCTATGCCCGCCAGATCATTGGGGGCATCGAGGTTGCCAACGCACACATCAACTTGAACATCAAGGACGGCCGGGTCCTCAGCTTTGGTGATTCCGTACGCTCTTCCCGTCCTCCGTCCCGCTTGTACTGAACCACGTGCCAGTTTTACCCCGGTCAAGTAGGGCAGCATTCCCACGTCCGTGTCCATCCCCACGCCCACCACTGCGCTCAGCTGTCTTCTGCGCTCGACGCCCACCGCTTGCTCTTGCAGACCCCTCTTTCCTCACGTGATCGCTCACGAGTGGCGCACAGTCTCGCCACCGTCGAGCATCTCCATATCTCCAACTGCGCCAACATTCCCTCGTTTGCAGGCGCGGGCAAGGATGAGGTCGACATGGACCCTAGACGCCCTCTCTTGGCTTTCCTCGCCGCCGCTCTCCCAGAGGACCATCCCGAGTTCATCTCCCTCAATGCCAACATGGACATGCACGCGACTGACATTATCATGACACCTGAAACACACCTTATCGGTGACCATGCTGCACTTGGCATGTCCCTGACAAACGTTCCTGGCACCGTGGGTGAGGTCAAGGCGCGCATTGTCTGGGTGCAGGTCCCTACTGAACACGGCGTCAAGCTCGAGCTGGTTCACCGTGTATGCACCCCCTTGCCTCTTTTGTCCGAGTGTCTGATCCGTATTACGTTAGTTTGAGGTGGAGATGGAACACAATTGGTATGAGACCACCGTGACGACATCGGTACCCCATCGCATTGTCAGTGTGGTCGACTGGGCCAGCGACTCTCCAATGCCGTTTGTTGGCGGTGAGTGTGCTTATCATTGTTGCCACCCCAGAAGCTGGACTCAACGTGCCTCTTCATCTCCGCGTGCGCGTGTCTTGTGCGTTGCTGGTGTCAACGGTAGATGGTCACCTTCCGAACCTCGGTGCCTTTGTTCCCCCTGGGTCCACCTTTGACTCGGTTGGCTCTGTTCCTGCACGAGGATCCGGCAAATTTAGCAAGCCCCTCGGAGGAACGATTGGTAAGCGGACCATGTCTTTGTCTGATTTGATTGACTGATATTTCTCTCAGGTACTCGGCCACCACCTGTTCCCGCTCCAAAGAACATGCCTATCCCACACCTGAACAAGGCAGCTTACCTTGTGTTCCCTTGGGGTACCAATGATCCCGAGGATGCCGCGCAGAAGAAGGCTGTTCGTCATAGTGAACCCGGTTTGTGTCTTGGTTGTCTCATGTTGTTGTCACCCAACATGCCTTGCAGCTGGGGAACGCCCATTGACATATGGTAGAGAGGTTGCAAAGGAATTGGGTGATATGCTTGCTTCCCCTGCTGGTTGGCACACTCTTCCCTGCCCTAATGACCCCGCTATCACTGAGGGGGGCAAGTCTGTCTGTGGCAAGTATTCGCTGCAAAATTAAAGCGTGTAGGATTGACCCATGTCTCTAGCCGAAGCATACTGGCGTACGACCAACACAACTTGGGGCAACAATGTGTTTGCGCACGAAAACTGGGAAGGCAGGAATTCTTGGCTGGACAATGAGCGTCCGCTCGGTATGCATTTATCGTGTTCTCCTTGCCCAATTGTTCATGCCCGTGCTCAGCCGAAGAGAACGCGTTCCTATACCCTTATTCCCCCGAGGCGGCGGACAATGAGCTCGAAGCAATGGAACAAGCAAAGGCGCACATGAACGCAAGTGTCACGCAGTTGTTCTACACCACCAACATGATCCACGACCTCTTCTACCGGCAAGTAGAGGTCATGCGCTTCGTTTATTTGTGCTGAGCGTTGATTAGCTATGGCTTTACTGAGCTTGCTGGCAACTTCCAGCAGTACAATTTCGATAAAGGTGGCGCAGAAGGGGACGCTGTGATTGCAAATGCACAGGATGGAAGTGGATTCAACAATGCCAACTTTATGACCCCTCCTGATGGACAGAATGGGTGGGTATCATTATCACATGTTTTGCACTGATCTGACCAGACATGCAGTCGCGTCCGAATGTACCTTTGGAACACCGATTCACCCTACCCTGATGGGGACATGGAGGCTGGTATTATCATTCATGAGTTGTCGCATGGTTTGTCAACTCGTCTTACGGGTGGACCAAAGAACTCGGGATGTCTTGGTTGGGGAGAAGCCGGTGGTATGGGTGAAGGCTGGGGAGGTTCGTTTCAATGTGCTGTGCGGCTGCAGTTACCTGACCCTCCGTAGACTTTATTGCCACTTCGATCCGCTCCACCTCCACCTACTCGGACTACCCAATGGGTGCCTGGGCTTCCAATCTCGAAGGCGGTATCCGTAACTACCCGTATTCTACCGACGCCGCGATTAACCCGTCGACGTATGAGACTCTTGACAAGCCAGGGTACTGGGGTGTGCATGCTATTGGTGAAGTTTGGGCCGAGATGCTCTGGATTGTTCAGCAGCGGTTTATTGAGAAACACGGCTTCTCGGAGACGCTGTTCCCCCCTGTCCCTGACGCCGATGGGACACTTCCTCCCAACGACTTTTATAGACCGCAGACATTCAGCCCTCTGACTGGTTCACCAAACCCTCTCGTTCCCAAGCATGGCAACACCCTCTTGTTGCAACTCGTGTTGGACGGAATGAAGTTGCAGCCCTGCTCTCCTGGATTTATTGAAGCCCGAGATGCGATCATTGAGGCAGACAAGATTCTGACGGGTGGTGAGAACCTTTGCGAGATATGGGAAGGATTCGCAGAGAGGGGTATGGGTAGCAATGCCAAGATTATTGGTGCTACGCCATGGGGTGGAGGAGTCCGGACGAACGTGAGTTGTGCAGATGATTTTGTTACTCCTGACTCATGGCATTGCAATAGGGTGTACGCGTTCCATCTCAGTGCCGACCTGGTCAACCAGAGCCGGAGCCGGAGCCGGAAAAGCCAAGTCCAACCCCCGGCAATCCTGAAGATGACTGTACCATTCCTCTCTATCCTTGGTGCTGGATCAAGGACCGTGTTGGCAAGTGGGTTCCAAGGCTGCCCTGGGGGCACAACTATTACTATTAAATGCGCATGTGGAAACACAAGGATAATCGAACGACTACCCGCATACGATACCACATAATAGATGTGAAGCGTCGTAGGTATGATCAGAACGTGATATTCCTTTGGTTCCATCTCTCCGTATCCTCTGTTCGCTGTCTTGCTTTCATCCTTGCTTGGTCTAGTGATCTTTAATATGCGCTCGTTATAGTCTCTTATTGTGGCATACTCGTTACGATTTGAATGTAAACCGACTCTAGTATATGGCTTGAAATGTTTGATTGCCATCAACTTTTGTAGTGTGTGCGGAGTCGACGATGCGCTCGATGATCTGTACCTTGTTCCTTGCGATGGCATGCTGATCTGCCTCCTACCTCTCTGGTATTGTGTACCTCTTTGATGGTGGCATCGCCTCGATTGATCCCACACTGTACCTTGAGTCGCCACAACCATGGACGTGATACGAGGATTGAAAGAGACTGCGATTGACAAGATCAACATGCCCAGTGAGTGTGCAAGGATACTGGAAAGGATATTGATTGATCGATTGGTGACTAGCGCTGGCTGCATTCATACCCTTGCTAGAAGAGAAAAAGACAGCGCTCGACAAGATCGAGCGAAAGGCGTTCAAATACGGTCCTCACAACCGACACGAAGTGAGTCCGTCGCCTCACGCGCGTGCATCGATCTAATCGAACCCAGCTCGACGTGTACTACCCCCCCGCGACGTCGGCGCTCTCGACGCCCAACGGCAAGCTGCCCGTGCTCGTCTTTGTCTACGGCGGTGGGTACAATACGGGTGCACGACGGTTTCCAGAGCCGTATGATTTGGGGTACCGCGCGCTCGCCTGTTTTTTCGCCGCGCGTGGGTTCTTGACGGTCATCCCCGACTACCGACTCGTGCCCGAGGTCAAGTTCCCAGCGTCGTCCGAGGATATTCGGGATGCGCTTCTCTGGATCGGGGGCCATGCGGACGAGGTCAAGGCGGGTGGGCGTGCGCGGGCGGTGTTGGATCCCGAGTATGTGTTTGTGTTGGGGCATTCAGCAGGGGCGACGCATACGCTCGTGTTGCATCTGTACTCGGCGTTGCGCGCGAGTTTGGTGGGGTTGCGTGTTCGGGGATTGGTATTGAGTGGGAGTCCGTGGTATTTGAGTGCGACGGGTCCGGTGCAGTTATATTTTGGAGGGGCGGAGGAGCGGAAGGAGAGGGAGCCAGCTGGGCTGTGGAAGACACTCGGGGAGGAAGAGGTCCGTGCGTTTCCGGATGTGTTGCTCGTCCAGGCGGAGAGAGAACCGGACTGGCTGAGAGAGAAGACGCGGGTAGTGATGGAGCGAGAGATGAGAGAAAGGCTGGAAGACGTCGGGCGAACGTTGGACAAGACATACATCGCGGATGGACACAACCATGTGAGCGTGAACTGGGCGTTGGGTTCGGGGCAGGGCGAGCAATGGGGAGTGCACGTCGTCGCCTGGCTCAAGGCGAGGTTGAACTAGTAGTTGGAATACAACCACCATGGCACCCTCCAAGACGAGGGCAAAGTCGCGTTCGCCAGCACCGTTGTGGACACCGACAACGCCCTCGCAGTTCTTTCCCCCGTCCTACTTTGCAGCAGCTGCGGGTGTGTCCTATCCACTGAACCGAGACGAGGACGGAGAGTTTAGCTCCAATGCGTCCTACGAGCGGACTCGACGCAGAAGCCGACTTGGCGATCTCAGCCTGGTGGAACCCAACCTATTGCCAACGCTGAGCGATACAGTCGAACGCATGACGAGACCACCGTCTCAGATCATGTCGAACTCGCCCCATCCCGACTATTCGCCAGGGGTCGCTCGCGCACCATCGACCTCGTCGCAAAGCAGTTCTCTCAGAGGCGAACCTTCTTGTCAAATACCCCCCAAACAGTCCTTTCTCCGCTCCCCTGAACAACCACCACCGAGTATACGAACGTCGTCATCGAGGACCAACCCAAAGTCGATTCTCAAAACTCACACAACATCCGACAACCATCTATCAGTCCGACAGGCCCACTTGGACGACGTGCGTCTCCCTCTGGATCGCACACGAAGGGTGGGTCAAAGTCCCATTCCAGTCCCACCAGAACCCTTGCCGTTGGAAAGCAAGACGGACCACGCACATCCATTGCCGACCCCTCCAAAACCAAAGACAGACAACTCGCTCCGTTCCAACAGGGCGCGCTCAAGAACAGATCCTGGAACCGTCTCGAAAAGCTCACCCTCGGTTCACGCAAAGAATGCGCACCAGCCGTCTAGTATTCCACGTCGCATCGGGGTACCTCCCAGTCCAGCAACGTCCCGCATCCCAACTGCACCTCAAACACCGATGTGCAACTCGGAAACGGACAGTCTAAACGCGAGTCGGTGCGAGAAACGTCGGCTGTTTGTCACCAATGCGGAAATTGCCTCGTCTTCGAGTTCCGAGAGTCAGACGCCACTGATGCGCTACCCAAAACCAAAGCTATTGGCACGAACGGACTCGCAGTCATCCGCAGAGAGTCAACTTCGGCCTCCTCGCTTCGGACTTGGCTTGGGACTCTCTGGGGTGGGCGAATCCAGGAATGCGGCCAAGTTGTCCCCCGGTCAGAGGTGGACGGCGAGACTACCGAGCGACGAATCGATGGCGCCTCATGCGACTTCACCGGGCCACAAGCAGCGACGCGACGGTCCCAAGAGGCGCGACAGATCACCTTCCCGAAAGGCACGGGTCGATGGCGTAGATGGACAACGCCGACGAGAGTTGCTCTCCCAGATGCACGGTGACCAGAGCGATTCGCAGCCCAGCAGTGCTGAAGGGTCCGAGGATCGAGGTTTGTTATCCGACGCGTCAGGAAATTCTCTGCCATCGGCATTCGATGACTCGGGATCCGAATACTCTCCGGGAGAAGGGAATGGCTACACCAGACGTACTCGGACAAGGTGGGAGACCAGACAGGGACAGACGCGCGCAAAGGCGACACCTCGCTCGGGTCGTGTGGGTGACAGTGGTTGAGTGAACGCGACTTTTTGCCCTGACCTCGACTGCTCATCTACTTTCAGTTCACGACGATGAGCAATACACGCCCAGGGCATCATCGACGCCGTCTTTCGCTCGACAGAACAAGGATCAAACACGAGGCTATCCGGTGGTCGCGGCACACGATGCAATGTTTTTGAGGATGGAATCAGCGCCGCATGTTTCAGACGAAGATGCAAGTTCGATTGATGAGATAGCAACCCAGTCAGCTCCCGAGAGGTACTCTTCCGAGTTATCGCGTATCATGGCTGTGTCAAGTGCCGCAGCAGCACGGCAGCGAGAGGCGTTTGGAATCACTTCTTCTCTCGACCTCGAAGACCACCGGGTCGATTCCGCGGAACTCCCTCATGCAGATAGCGACGTGTCGTTGGTCGGAGACGACAGGTGGCAGGACGAATGTGACGAGCTTGCAACGGGATCTTTGCTACAACAGCTGCATCGGAACCGTGGGGCTGACAATATGGAGTATGCTGATCACCAATCAACGGGCGAGCTTTCCCTTTCTACATCTCAGACACGATCCAGTGTTTCCCAGGAATCTGTCTATTCCACATCAAATTCTCCGACGCGAAGATCGAGCAGAGGCATCGTCGTTCCAGAATCTCCTCCGGTTACGCCGACGGTACGTGGGAAGCAATGGCGAGCCCTCGAAAGACACATTCTGGATGCATATGGCGAAGTAGAGGCACAACGACAGCGATTTGTCTGGGAGCTCACCGAATCAGAAGACAGCTTTGTGACACAATTGCAAAACATGATACGGCTCTTCATTCTACCGCTGAGAGTGAAAGATACACGAATGTGGGTCTCTGGCATCCCAAGCGACGTCACGAAGCTTTTCGACTGGCTGGACGACATCGTTCACATACATGCCCAGCTGTCGTCGGCTCTGGCTGCTCGACAGGTCGTGGATCATCCAAGATTGCAAATGTTGAGTGATGTTTTTCGGAGCTTCATTCAGAGATTGGAAATGTACCAGCCGTACCTCGTCAAACTCGAGTTCGCTGCATCCGTGATCGACGGTCTCATCCACGAGGGAAAGAACGACTTTGGGGATTTCATAACACTACAGGAAGCCTCGGAACGGTGTCGAGGTTGGACCCTCGAAAAGTACTTGATCGAGCCTGTCAACCGACTTGCCCATTATCCGGAGGTGTTCAGGGCAAGTGTCGATTCTTTATTCGCTCGTTTCACTGACCTATGCAGTGCAGAGGCTCCTGCAGCTGACGCCAAAGTCCCATCCTGATTACATATCCACGCTTTCGCTTTTTCACGCCGCCAAACTGACGATCCGGGTGTTGAGCGAGGTCAAGGACCGCGAGGACGCATACGAATTTGTAAAGATGGCTTGCTCTAGCATCAGGGGCATTTCTGCTGCGCACCTCGTTCATCGCGAACGGCGCCTGCTCATCCGCGGATCGCTGACTTGCGTACAGGTGAGCAACGACGAACACGTCGTATCGCTCGAGCGCCGTAGGAACGACCATGGTTCCTCGTCTGCGGCCAGCTGTACGGGGCAGCGCGTTCGACGCGCCGACCGACTCTCGAAGGCGATCAGTGCCTGGCGCGGTCGGTCCAACTCTGTAAAGTCGACCGCGTCGACGGTGGTGTCGTTTGGCACCGCGCCCTCGAGTTTTGACGTGCACGTGCAGCCTATGCAGGGTACGCCCGTGGTCCGGGTCGAATCCGAGCCTGTGGACGTGGAGGTGTTTGTGTTTACAGACGTGGTCTTGCTGGCATCGCGTCTGGTGAGCACAGACGCGGAGTCGGACCTGGAACCGCTGCAAGGGTACGGACTGTCGAGAGTGGTGTCCGTGCTCGACGAGACGGGTGAGTGTTATGCTCTGGCCGGTCCGAGATCACATGAACGCGACACGTCAGATCGCCGGGCGTGTATCACGCTCGATCTCGCCCCATTGGCGGCGTGCGCGTTGGAGGGGGGTCATGTGTCGTCGTCGGGTACGGTCGTGACGATCGCGCTCTCGCAGTGCGCGCGGAGTGAGGCGCGTGTGGTGCTCGGTGACTGGCTTGTGCCGTTGCAACGGTCTTGTCAGTATACGTTGCGCGCCTTGACCTCGCTCAGCGCGACGCACGCGCTTATCGACCGGGCTGTGTCGAAGACAGAGGCACAGAAACCGGTTCTCTCGATCCTCGCGGCGGGTTTACCGCTCCCAAAGAGCCCGTCAATGCAGATCGAAGAGTCGGAGCGAGGCGTGCCGGGCGATTCAGAACGACAGGAACGCGAAGAGCGTGGGTGGTGGTCGAAGCGGTTTCACGAAGTTTTTTCAGAGCTGAGCAGGCAAGAGGCTGCTGCGAGCTGACTACCAGAAAACGGTGTATTTAAACCCATAAGAACCCAATTTTAAATGTAGCATATGATGGACGATGAAAAGATGACAATGCTGTAGATACAATGTATACCATCATCTCGTGGCGAGAGCAGCGAGGAGCGTGTCTGTATCGACCTTGGCAGCTGTTGCGAAAAGGACGTCAGCCCCAAGAAAAAAATTGTACGCATGCAATCGACGCACCTTTGAGCACCAACCTCACGAAGCACTGCGCCAAATGCGGCAACTCCTCCTCGAGCCTCTTCATGCTCTCCGGCGAGAGCTTCCATAGCACTGCCTCACGCTCCACAACGACCCGGGCGTTACGCGGGAGCCCAGAGAGCGCAGACAACTCGCCCGCGAGGGTCCCCGACACCATGCTCTCCTCGATCACCGGCGTGTGCTCCGCAAACTTGTACGACGCACGGAGAACGCCGGATTGGATGATATACAACCCATTTGGCGTGTCATCCTTCTCCCAGAGGACAACCCCGGCAGATAGCGCGACGTACTCGAAATAGGGCGCGAGCGCGGAGAGGGAGGTGCGGTCAAGACCATCAAACGAGCCAAAGACCTTCAGGAGCGTATTGAGAGGCTCGTCGGACACGTCTGCAGGCGTTTCTGCGCACGCTAATCAATTATAATGAAAGTGGATGAGGAAGACGCTTACCACTTGCAATGATCCGCTCCCCGGCGTCCTTGAGCTGTAGTCGCCGAGGCGACCCAACCAGGGTCTCATGAAAGTCAACGTCCACTTTTTGGCGACCCGGGAGCACTGGCGACAGGACGACATCCAGTCGAATGGTAGACGAAAAACACGTGCATCGGCGACTTACCCACTGGGGAGCTCTCCTTTTTCTGTGCCCTGAACCATGCACGCAGGTAGGCATTCTCCGTCCCTGCGTCACATCACTCCGTTAGCACCATGCCCAACTCAATATGCCCAAACAAGACAGTAAACGGCCACGACTTACACTCCATCGCGTCATTCAGCGTCTCAAATAGCTCCACGTACGGTTGCTCCAACACGCCCACGCTGCCCAACGCCTGGCTTACCTCTGCCCTCGAAATACCACAAAAGACGAGGACGACGCCCTTGGCAGCCAACAGCCTCTGGACCCGCACAAACGCTTCCGCAGCGGACAAGTCGACGCCAGCAACAAGCGAGAAATCAACAACGACAAACCGAACGGGGTGAGCGTGAAACGACGGGTTGTCGACAAGCGATCTAATGGTGTCCTCGACGTGCGCAATCGTACCAAAGAAGAGAAAGCCTTGCAGTTGGATGATGCGTGTCTGTTTGGACACTTCACGAATGTATGCGCGGTGGGCTGCCGGTCGGCGGACGGTGGAAATGGCGGTGTCACCCGTGTAGCACGTTCGGATGCTCCGGCGCTGGGAGTTTTGAACAACAAAGAAAAAGCCTAGGAAATGTCAAACAGCGGTGAGTGCTTGCACTGACGCGACCGTGCCAGGGAGACGCACAACTGACAACGATGCCAAACAAAACGCCAATGACAAAGTCCCAAACGGTCATGGTGATCATGATGCTAATTATTGTGATATATTCCATCCTGACCAGGCGCCGTGTCACGAAAACAGACTTTGGGACATTAACTTTGCAATGCTCACCTGCTCACACGATGCCTCGTGTCCCACAACGCCTCTTTCACAAGATCAATACCGAGAACAAATATCAACGCTCCGACGACCGTGACAGCTGTATGCACGAGGCTCCATAAATGGCTTGCAGGTGAGCTCTTGCAAAAACGTACGAATGTAGGCGATCGGCCAAGTGCCGACAATCAGAAGCAAAAACGTGGCCACAGCAAGCATGAACCCGGCGACACGATTGCCTCCCCCAACACGGTAAAATCTATGGGTGTTCAAAACATGACCAAGGTAAGCAGACGGTGAGATGACTGACAGGAGCGTGTTGACATAGACTAGATAATTCGGCCTTTCGACGTGTTAGCAGAACCAGTTGCGAAGCAAGGTAGGCAAGGACTTACACAGTACCGAAAAGTCCCGCCGCAAAGTTGGACACGCCGTGAGCAACAAGTTCTTTATCGGTATCGACATCTTCATCCAATGACACGGCTATCCAGTACACGTGCAGCAATACCTCATCAGCACCATAACAATCATACAACAGGCTTGACACCCACCCAAAGCGGGGACATTGAGCGGAGGATGTAATATATTGAAGAAGAGTCTAGCCCCAACCGAATCAGGGACGTGAGTAATTCAAAACATGCCGCAAAATCACGCACAATGCAAACTGCGTGGGCAACGTCGTCCAGATGGGGGTCCACCGAACGGCTCGCCAATCTTTGCACAATCAGTCATTCACGTGTCTAGCGATACTCTGCAAAAAGATGATGCGCACCATAGTAAGTGTAAAAGGTATACCAATTATCCATGCCCCCGGCCTCCTGTGCAGTTTCGAACAGCCACCCATCCCGCCGGAGCGCGCCCAGGTCCAACCGAGCAGCCGCGACAACGATGTAGAATATGATCGGTATGATCAAGAAATCTATGGAACTCTGACTTGAGGGTAGAACTCCAAACGACACGAAAAAACTTACAGATCGGAAACAACAGTTGATGCTTCCACTTCGCGGTGATCATTCTCAAGAGTAGTGCCAGAGCAAGTGGCAAAACCCACATGGCGAGCATATGCGGATCCAGTACGAAGTATCGTATGATTTCCCAAGTCGGCGGATCAAGTGCATCAGAAGGGAGGCGCGTGCTGACCGTAAGTCTGTCAAGTTGCAAGAGCCGTATAATTGCGGCGAAACACATGGTCGTAAATTGGCAAGGATGCGGCGATTAGGATCAGGCATCCCATTTCATCAGGCAAGACTTACCCCGTCAAGATCAAGAATACTCCGACACCACCTATACAGCTAGAGGATGGACGCCATCAGTCCGATTAGCGCATTTCGTGCTCTAATGATGATGCCATCAGAAGCGATGAACGGTACTTACCCGACTAGAATATGTCTAGGGAAAAACCCAATGAGGACACCAAGGCGTAAGTATCCGAGCAGGAAGAACGTGAATCCTGAATATGGAGAGAGAATGGTTAGTATGTGTCGAAATCTAGTGCCATTTCAAATCCCAGTGTCTCGATCATGCGCCCAAGCAAGCACAGCTGATCTGTTACATGCTCAGTCGGAAAAGGTATACTCAAAACGAACCGAGACCCGCAGCGCCGTGGTAAACCCACACTTCCTTTTGCCACGAAGAAGATCGCACAGTGATGGTAACTTACCAGTGAGCAAGCTGGATAGAGCAAATGCAACTAGAGTAGTTGCTACCACTTCTCGGTTCACGACCTTCATTCCAGCCCAGTCATCACCCATAATGTCTCGTGCAATTGTGGACGCAAGGATGTGAAAGAAGGGCTATAAAGATAAGTGAGCTTTCACATGCAGGGTGTACAACGGACGATGAGAATAGGTAAACGATGCCGAAAAGACGGCTCCGCAGGGCAATACGGTGGGTAAGAGATACGTACCACTACCTCAATCATCATACTTCCATTCGCACCTGCAAAGTTGCTCCCACCAAAAGTGTAGACAAGCTGAGCGATGACCGTGCTAGATGACGACATGTTATAAGTTTGGCGAAACAATCATCCCTGGCGCAAAACATGCGAAACCCGACGGGCGGTAATAAAGAGCAGGTGACGAGTGAAAATGGAATGCGTAGAGGAATCCCACTCACGAGACAAAAAACATGGAAACGCCAGCTCCTCCGAACTTGGCAAACAAGCCTGCGGCAGGGAATATGATCATGCCATCTAATCAGATTGTGTGAGTAATGATTGATGGTCCAGAACGTCTCTTCGGTTCTGATCCGAACGGGGGGACGATCCAGATGTAGCAATTGCGAGGAATACGTACAAGAAACACCGTCCAAAATGTTGAGCAACGTGCCTAGAACGACCGCGGGAATTGCCCTGACAGCTTTTTTCGCTATATTTGGATCGAAAATGCGTTGAATCGTTTCAGAAGGCTTCGACAGCAGCACGGTCGAGCCGTAATCCCCTGGTATGACAGGTTTTGCGCGATGCGGCTGTGTTTTCGATGTAGGACAAGAACCATTGCTGGCGTCTTCGTGACGAATGATGGCGCGATCGGCGTGTAGCAGTGAGGTCGTTTCATCTGGTATTCGTTGTGACTGATGTAGGTCCGAGTGTGCTTCGCGCAACGCCGCAGGCTGAGATCCGGCCACTGGTTCCTGTTGGCGCGCGGTATCAGCCGTGGCAAATGAGAGGTAAACGTTTCCCGGGCGTTCGTTGGTCGGTGTTACAGACAATTGGGAAATCGGATAATCGGATACACTGGCACCTTGGACCTCGGGTTGAGAGCTGATATGTTCATCGCTTAGAAACTCTCTGCTTCCTTTGCCATCTTGCTTGCGGGCGAGGAGGACGGAGAGAGCAGAAGGCGGGCCAAACATTGTGTGGCCAACACCACGGGGAGTGAACCCACCCGAGCCGATGATGGCACTAGCGGAGGGACCAGTCGGACTGGAGTCGAATGTGTATGTAGATGCGGAGAGGGCTTCGTCGGGATCCATGTCAGTTTCGAAAACCGAGGAGAAGCGTGGACTCCCTCTGTTGGTGTTGTGGGACGAGGGAGCGAACGAGGATGGGAAAGGTTGGAGGTATTTAAACGACGGATGGGGCACGGTTTTCGGGATGGTTTGAGGGGTGCCATCTTGGATCGTACTGCTCGGAAAGATGAATGAGTCACGGGATTGTGACGGAGAAGCTACAAACGTGCCACGGCAAAGTGCAGATTGAGTTACGGTTACGGTGTCGCAAAGCAGTCAGGACACGCACGTTCGGAAGAAGGCTCGGCTGGGAATTGAGTGGCGTGAGTGGTCAAGGAAGGCGACGGAGAAACAACTGAAGGAGGCAGGCAGAGAGGTGGCGGAGAACTGGCAAGGGAAAGACGGGGCATGATGGTATTCGACAGCTGAACTGTGTTTGCACGTATGACATCTTGTGAACGAGGCTGGGGGGAATTGCGCGGTATTGCAGAGACATAACTCATTGGCTGAAGCAGACTAAAAGATAGGAGGTCAGGCGGGAATTGGACAGAATGAAAGACATACCCGGCTCGGCGCAAGAAGGACTCGTCCGGAGGGGGTGATGCGGTGGGGTACATGGCCTCGCCGTCGTCACAGCGGTCCTGACCGTTTTCGGTGTCGAGCGGGGTGTCTTGCTCGTCGTGCCAGACGGTGTGGACGTCGTCTGGGGCGGGCGAACGACGATGGGACATGAACGTAAAACGGAAAGGAGCAGCGTAGAAATCCGATTGTGGCGAGTTTGTCATGCTATCGCGACGGATGCAATTTGAGTTGTCGACTTCAGTCGTCGGTCCGGCAAAACATTTCAAAAAAGGAAAGACTTCGGCACCGAGCTCGCCACATCGCCGATGTCACGTGATACGTATTGAGCTCCAACTCTCCAGTCTCCTCGCCGACGTGCTCGACGACGACGATGTCGAACACGATTTTACTGTGCGTATTTTTATTGTTGCAGAGTCCCAGCTCACAGGGCGTCTAGATATCCCCTCTCCAATTTTACATTCAGGCAAGTCACCGCAGTCTACCAGACTATCCAGCTCACCGTTTGATAGTACCAAGGAAGCGCAACCGGAAGAGGACCCCTCTGTTTCTGCCCGTCTCCAACGTCTTCAAAATAACTATGAGGACTTTGGTATGCGTCGCACCGTGGAAGGCATTCTCGTCGTGCACGATCACGGTCACCCTCACATTCTGATGCTTCAAATTGCGAACGCGTTCTTTAAGCTGTACGTACCATTTTCTCTCTCGGGACATTTTCTTGATGCTTTTGTAGCCCAGGCGACTATCTCAAACCTGGTGAAGACGACATTGATGGTCTCAAACGCAGATTGGATGAGCGGCTAGCGCCGCCTTCCGAGTCGAAACAGTTTAATGCGTCACATGGTGTTGACAACGAATGGGAGATTGGAGACTGCCTTGCTCAGTGGTGGAGACCCAACTTTGAGACGTTCATGGTGCGTGAGATGGATGATCCACACTACCCCGAACCTTGACCGTGTGCCTCATGCCTCCCAGTACCCTTTTGTTCCTGCGCATATAACCAAGCCAAAAGAATGTAAGAAGCTTTTCTTGGTTCAGATGCCTGAAAGAAGTACGTCTTTGGCATATGTCCCCTGAGCAGATGTTGCTGACTTGACTTGTATTTACAGAAGTCCTTGCTGTTCCCAAAAACATGAAGTTGCTTGCAATTCCTCTGTTTGAGCTCTATGACAATGCAGCACGGTATGTTTTTCTTTCATGGCGCATACATTGACCAATGTGTGTTTCAGATATGGTCCTCAGCTCTCTGCAATACCACACTTGTTGTCGAGGTACAACTTCATCTACCAGTGAAGACGTCCAGTTCCCATGTGGCATAATGGTCCATGGTAGGACTCTGACGGGTTCTGCGCTATTGGAGATCAGTTTGCAGGGATGGTAGAGTCGCATAAGATAATTATTCTTGTTGTATTCGCACTGTTGTCGTTTTGTTCTGCGCTCCAATCGAGTAAGCAACCGCGCGCGGAGTCAATGAGGCAGCTGGTCACACATCTAGCAGTGTCGACGACAAATCGAAACTTTGGCTCATTCAGAGGACTCAATGCCACCCATCGACATCGTCCCAGCGACCTCTGGACCGGGCCCTTCCACCCCTGTGAACGTCAAACTACTCCTGATAGGAAATGCATCTGTAGGGAAGAGCAGCCTCCTCTTGCGGTTCTCTGATGAGGCATGGATACCCGAAGACGAGGCGACTGCTACGATCGGGGTGGACTTTCGAGTGAGTTTGCATCGCACCAGGCTGAGCAAGATGCCCTTGTCTATGTTGTCTGGATGGATGTGCTAAAATGTATGACCACAGGTTCACAAGATGGAGGTGAATAAACGGAAAGTAAAGCTGAGCATATGGGTCAGTTGCTAGCCCTGTAGAGAGACAAGGGCTGATGTTTTCCTTGCAGGATACAGCAGGACAGGAACGTTTTCGGACCATCACCTCGTCGTATTACCGGGGAGCACAAGGAATTATTCTAGGTCAGCGCCATGTCCTTGGATGCTCATCGACACTTCTCAACGATTTCAAGTGTATGATGTCGCCAACCGGGAGACGTTTGATGCACTTCCGAAATGGTTTACAGAGATCGATACCTACGTGTCCACCACCGTACCCAAGATCATCGTCGGCAACAAACTGGACAAGGTATGTCTGTTGGGTTCACACTCCACAACGCCTCACAGTGAGTAGGAGCACTCGCGGCAAGTGTCGACAGAAGAGGCGGCTGCTTTCGCGTCGCGCAAGGATGCGCTGTTCCTCGAAGCCTCTGCCAAGACGGCGGTGGGTGTTCGTGAGGTGTTTGAGGATCTGGTAAAGAAGATATTGGATACGCCTGAGCTGTGGGCACCGCTGGCACCCGAGAGCGCAAAGAGGGGACAAGAGGGAATGCCTGGCACGATTGATCTGGGAGGAGGCCAAGGGACGGGCGGGGACGGATGTTCGTGTTGATATACCCGTGACGTAATCAGCAACACGTGTTGTCTCTGTTCTTGTACGCTCGTCTCACTTTGCCTCTTTGCCATGGCCCCGACACCCATCCACACCGACGGCGCGTCTTACCTTGACCGCATCCAAGACTTTGTCTCAGAAAACAAACGCGCCATCCTCGTCGTAACCGCAGCCGCCGTCGCCGCTGCCGGTGTCGTTTACTATGCGTCCTCCTCAAGACCGCCTTCCGGCAAGGGCAAGTCGAGGGATAAAAAGCCAAAGAAAAAACCTGCAAACGACTTGGACGGCCCCATAATCGAGGAGATAAAGCCCAAGGTTCAGGATGTCGATGGTATGTCTTACCACCACCACCTCTCGCTACCCTGACCGTGTTCCTCTAGAAAAGACACCGCTGTCTGCAGAGCAGATAGCGTCTATGCCATTCGAGGTATGGTTTCCCCTTTTCCACTGTGCAACATGCCCCTCACTCGTTTTTCACAGGAACGCGTGAAAGAGGCTGCGTCACTCAAGACACGGGGTAACGTGCTTTACCAGGCACGCAAGTTTGACCAGGCCGTCGATCTCTACACACAGGCCATTCAGGTCTCGCCGCGACCAGAACCCGTGTTTTACAGCAACCGAGCAGCATGTCCGTACCAGTTCCCATCTATCTCCAAAACGACCTCATTTTAACTTGGTCTTCCCAGGTTACATGTACATGTCGCCTCCCGAACACGACAAAGTCGTAGCAGATTGTGACGATGCTCTCCGTCAGGACCCGAATTACGTCAAGGCACTCAACAGGCGAGCAACGGCTCTTGAATCCTTGAACCGATATGAGGAGGCATTAAGAGGTTCGTCTTGGCACATCGTTCCTATAATACTCGGTGTTTGACTCGGCATCCTCCAGATTTCACCGCTGCAACAATTCTTGAAAAGTTCCAAAACGAGACCGCTGCTCAAGCAGTGGAACGTGTGTTGAAGAAGCTTGCAGCAGAAAAGGCACAGTCTATTCTAGCCGTGGGTCATTCAGATTTTCATCTCAGGGTTATTGATCTCAGTGACGACTAGACCCGGGAACCCCGTTTACCTTCCCAAACATTCATCTCGGCGTATTTCGCTGCTTTCCGGAAACGTCAGTCCTTGGCTGTCTCATCTGATACGGAAACTGACCAGCCTGCAGGGCCACTTCCCACACTTCCGGAGACTCCTTCACAAGGAGACCAAACACTCTTACTTGCGCTTGAAGCACTCGAGGCAGCCGACTATCCGCACGCTCATAGCTTTGTGAATGAGGCCCTTGATCAGGAGGTATCTTGGGATGCCGGTCGTGCCGAAGCACTCAATTTGAGAGGAACGTTCAAGTACGTGTGTGTATATCTCGACTTGCCGAACCTTAATGGTTTTCTCTACAGGTTCTTGACCGCAGACGTTCGCGGAGCCAAAGCTGACTTGCTCGAATCCCTCACTCTCAACCCTTCGTTCACGCAATCGCTGGTGAAGCTCGCGAGCGTGCACATGGAAGAAGGTGACAATGCACAGGCGATGAAGTGCTTTGACGATGCCGTTCAAATCAACGAAGACGATCCCGATGTATACTACCACCGAGGGCAAGGTGCGTTCTAATTTTCATCTCTATAAAGTAGTTTCAACGAACTCTATTCCAAGTGTTTTTCATCACTAATGACTTCTCGTCTGCCGCAACAAACTATACGAAATCATCTTCGCTTGATTCGACATTCGTGTTCTCACACATTCAACTGGCTGTCGCACAATACAAGTTGGGCAATCTTGCAAACAGCATGGCGACCTTCCGACGGACGATGACGTCGTTCCCGTCGAGGGGTGAAGTCTGTAACTACTAGTACGTTGCGTCGCAAGGTATAGTGTGAAGACAGCTAACAGACGACGTACAAGTGGTGAGCTATTATTGGATCAACAGCGCTTCCAAGAAGCAGTGGAAAAGTTCGACAGGGCTATTGAACTGGAGAAGACCAAGTCAGATTTTTTCGTGATTCTCTGCCCCTTGATGCTGAATGAGAACTGCTAGCTCACCTCCTAATCCACTGCCGCTTGTCAACAAGGCACTAGCGATTTTCCAATGGCGTCAGGATCTTCCAGCAGCAGAAGCACTTTGTCGCGAAGCACTCGTTTTGGATCCTTCGTGCGAGCCTGCCGTTGCCACACTTGCCCAGCTCGCTCTCCAAAAGAGCGAGATTGAGGTTGCAATCACTTGGTTCGAGAAACAGGTCCAGATGGCCAGAGGAGAGGCAGAGATCACCGCTGCGCTGACGTATCTCGAGGTGAGTTGACTCGGCTTGTATTTTCATTCGGCCAAGTAGATTGACCCACCTGAAGGCAAGCAAGGCACAGTTGCAGTTCATCAGAAACTACCCACAAATGGCAGAGCAATTATCCCAGATTGCACGCGGGATGCTATAGGGTATCCACAGAGCATGCATTGTAAGGCGTACCTTCTGCTCCAGAGACTATAGAAAGGCGGTATTGACCCACGACGAATGAGACCGAGGACATTCACATCATCATCCCTTAATCCTTGCAAGTTATCACGTCTTTTTAACAGGTATACACATTGCTTTCTTGTCATTTACTTTTTGTTTCGTCTTTTTTTCTGCCACGCTTTCCCTCGTGTTCGTCATGTCCATATAGGCTCCCTCCGTCTTCCATGCCCCTCTTTTATCGTTCTCTATGTGCAGTTTCTTCTGAATGAATTGCCATGCTAGTCGAGTTGTCACGCATCTGCATATGGTCGAATACCAACACACGCTCACCACTCGTTCAATACGTTTCGAACTTGGCTGACAATCCGAAAGTCTAGTAAGTGCAGCATTGACGGCGTTGCTAATGATGTTGCTCTCTCCACGTGGTAGTTGCCAGTGCACAAACACGCCAGATATTGTCCTCGCTCGTGTACGTGGTTGGTCGAACCGGGCTCGCCCATGGGTCCGAATGACAGCGCTGTGATGCCAAAACCGCATGGTACGTTGTCACACTCGCTGTTATCCATTGTGCAAGTGCCTGTGTCCCTTTTGTTTCAACGTTTTACGTTTGCTCCTGGATGGGTACTACCTGTTGCTGTGTATGTGATGCATAGACGGGGCGTGGAGGGTGGCAAGGGACGGATCTCGCAAGAAATATGTCACGGCAGTCGATATCCACGCAGCGGTCATTTGTGGAGACTTTTGATCACCAGGCAACCCCTGGGGGCGAATTCATTGGCGTTGAATCGCATCAAAACATCCACGGGCCGATACGTGTGTCACTGGTCGTTTAGCATCGGGGCATGATGGGTTGCAACGTCTGATGCTTACACTGGTTACGGGGTAGTCAAAATGGATGTCGAATAGTAACGATGAGGAAGAGAACGACTTGGTGAAGCTATTTCTCGTCCCCAAACGAGAGTTCAAGCGCAAACAGTTTGCTGGGTATCCTAACGAACCTGAGTGTGGGCTCGCTATTACCCAACAGGTTTTCCCTGTGCAAATGCCACGAATTAGAGCACGTATCAGACATGAAACATACCCTATCCTAGTGGTACCAATCGAGCAGAGATGGGACCCTGTGGGCAGATCTGCTTGCAAACACTATAACTCCTGCAAGCCGCTTCCAGAATCTAGAGAGTGGTTTGTACCATGCGATGTCAACTACGATGCCATAGTAGATATGGAGAGAAAGAAAACACTATGCGTGACGTGAGTGTGACACTAGTCGGCGCGGAGCCGGTCCGAGAAGGTTCAACATTCCCACCCCTGGACTGCATCGACCTGGCAGGTGACATTACACGCTCGTGTATCTGCAGTTCGTACATGCACCCATCCTCACATTCACCACGGTCTTAACTATTCCAGTATCGGTGAGTGTCAGGCGCGCCATCCGACAGAACTCTCACACAGTTCGTTTGCTTTGCACAAATAGGCGCGGACCTCTTTGGTTAACGAGCGCCATTTACCGCTCGGTTGCAGAACGGTAATGACTGATTCCGCAATGAGAGGCCACTGATTACAGATCCATCTATCAACCATCTTTTCTCAGAAGAGTACAAAAAGCTTCGTAGAACAAGACTGACTATTTTACTTGATTCACTCTCTGGCTCGGGCAATTTTCATGTTTGTGTACACTGCCCATTCCCTATGAATCCTATATTTCTGACAACTAGATAGGCTCTGCACGTTCTCGTGCATCAAGATAACAAACGTCCGATCAGGATGGCCTCTGGGCCTGGAGTTGTTTTAAGGACCCCTTCCCCGTCAGTTAGGTGCAATTTCTTCGTCCAACTTCACGGTACGCGTTGCCCACTACATTCGTCCCAAGTCTTCACATCTGATGTCACTTATGATTATAGTATTCAGCCTCCGAAATGTCGCTTGACATTTATCAACAAGTTTTCGCTTTATCTCTCGCGTCCAACCTCGTCAGTGATGTCAAGGGAACCCAGACCTCCCTCCAGCAAGCTCTTCAGTCGCGCCTGGTTCCTATTCTCAAACTTATTGGCGCAGACTGGCAAGTCGTGTGGGGACCAGTCGTGTGGAAGCACGACCCAGAAGATGCTGACACCGGACCTGACAACTCTTGGTATATAGCCTATCACCCACGCCTCCAGTATGATGGTGGCCGCGTACACCCAACCTACGTCATCGCTATTGCTGGTACTCCACGCCACTCCCTGTATGTGTGGTATTACCAGGATTTTACAGTGAACAGTGTCTGTGATTTCAATGCCTGGGTGGCCAGCGGCATTCGGAATCAACCAGCGGTCGTTTCCTCGGCGAACATTGTATCTGGTGGCACATACATAGCTACAGGGACAGCAGACACGACACATTTACTGCTCACCACCAAAGCACCTGAAGGTGCTACATCTGCAGGCAAGACGCTCCTCGACTTTATCTCTAGTGTCGATACATCTGCGTCTCCAAAGTTCATTGCTACCGGTCACAGTCTTGGCGGTGCCCTTTCTCCCACCCTCGCGCTTGCCCTGGTCAAGGCTGGGTCTATCGCTGCTGAAAACACCCTGACGTACCCCACCGCAGGGCCGAGCCCTGGAAACGTGGAGTTCACCGCACTCTTCACCAAGACACTGCCGCCACGCATGTCAGGCAGCACTGCAAGTTACCAAGGGTGGAACCGTAACCTGGTCAACACCCTTGACATCGTACCTCAGGCTTGGGCTCCCAACGCGGAGGTTTCCCAGAAGCAGAACTTGCTCAATATTCCTGCCATCTATGGCGAGCCTGTACTTTTCGGAGTGGTGACCACGGTCATGGCAGCTATCATCTGGTCCAGATCTTCTGGCGTGACATATATGCCTCTCCCAAGCCGGTACTTTACTGGCCCGTCTCCCTCTGCTACGCCTGCGACCCTGGGGGAGTTTGCTAGCATGGGGAGTTGTCAGCACGTCCCGGTTTACATTCACGAAGTCGGAATAACCATTCCAACGTTGACGAAACCCCAGGTTCGCGGCACTGGGCTAGTCGAGAAGACTCGGGAGGAGAAACTGTACAATTACCCTCTCATTAGCGATCTCGAGTGGGCCCACGAGCACCCTGAGGAAGTCCGTCAGATTGCAGAGAGTATCAGGCGCAATGTAGAAACAGGATATCACAGCAATGCTGATTTACAGCGGCTCGTGACTCGGATCGAATGATTGCGTGTACTTGTAGAATAGCAGAGGAGACGACCTGTTCATGATCCCGTATTACGGACTGGAATCAATATTGCACTTGCACACATCTGGCCTGTTTTGGACTGGTTGGTCGCCTCGGTGAGTGTCAGCCCAAGAGGTGATAGGACGTGGTAGAGAAGATGGGGACATTAATGTCATAGTTTCGTTCAAATCAATTGTTTGGTACGCTTCGATCACACAACCTAGCGTGACCAGCTCTTAGAGCGAGCATGTTCAAAATAATAGTTTCGAAACAGTGGCTTCATTTCCGAATTGACTAATAGTTACAAGTACTACAGAGAAACAAGACAAACCCTAGCCAAATTTAGGTACAGCTGAAATCAATGTGTGAGTATTCGCATCAAGTACCAAGCACCCACTTACTTTGAGGAATAAACCACCGTGGCTCCTCTTCGATACCGAGGACAGTCTTCCATGTTGGCAGCCGACCTGGCGCGAGGGACCTTTTCTTCGCATTCCAGTTGTTCGCAATCGCAAGACAGTGACACCACCCATAAACGGTGTCAGACGGATCGTCGAGGAAGTGGCGCTGGAGTCCGGGCAAGCGGAATGTCAGGTACAAGAAGACGGCGCTTTCCAACGAGTAGTTGCTCATGGCCGGAGTCCCGATGCCATGATCCCTTCCAAACTTGACAACCCAGTCGTGTGTCACTCTATAGCCATAAACACGATATGGATGTTTGGCGACCGGCTTTCTAGGAGGTGCAATAGTTTCAGGTGCGCTGGTAGGAGTATGATCTTCTGTTTGTGACCCGGAGGTGTGATCTTCTATGTGGGACCTGGAAAGATGTTAACAGAAAAAAGACACATCCCTACGCAACTTACATTGGTAATAGAAACACAGCGAGACCGGGAGTTCGAATGCCAACAGATAAACTTTATAAGGCCACGTATCACGTGAGTGGAGTGCAATCTCAGCATTGTTCTTCCAGCATCGTGACTCCGTCCATCTGTCCGCAAATTGCGACAGGAAGCTGTGGATGTGAAATCTGCTGACACCTATTAACCAGCCATTTCCGCTTGCTGAAGTTTCGCTATGAAATCCGATTGTTCGCCAAAGATGGTCACGATTGAGATATTAGGTCAGTTCTATTGACGGACATACCGTGAACCCTCAGACATTCATGCCATGGAGTCCGATCGAACGACCTTTTGCCTTCCAGGCCACCAGCTCAATCCTTCAGCGAAGCGCAAGTGTCTTCTTTCATTAGTTGCTGCTTATAGCAGGCAATGGAATCCCCGAAATCTGGAGGCCCCATGGTACGAAGCTTGGGCACATATTTTTGCAGATCTTGTGGCCGAACATCCATCCTTGTCCATCGCCCCCCAACCGTATCTCTGGTACGATGCTACTTCGCGGGCACATACCACGCCTGGTCCTGCCCACCTCTTGTCTACAGAGGATGAACAGCTAGACGAGCTTCATGATGATGTTGGAAACGTAACATTGGAATCCATCCATAGTCTTACTGTTCCTCATCATCGCAACCGTTCTCGCATTCCTGACTTCGCCATCACCCGAAAAGTCTCCTTCCTACGTCCAAACAACACTAGCCAGGTCATGTTTCTTGATCGAAAGGTCACATATCTAGGCATTCCTCTGCTTATCGAGCTCAAATCTCCTGGAGCTCGCTGTGGTGACATTAAAACAAGCCTACTCAATGCCACGAGACCCATAGAACTTGCGCGCGATCAAGTCTGCAAGCAGGCATACCATTTATTTCAGATGTATCCTCACCAAGAGTCGGTGGTCCTCATTGCCGTTTCTGGCTTCTGGTGGTCATACTGTATCTTTTCCCGCAAATCTATTGGGGAACTCAGTCTTCCTGAGGAGACGGGAGAGGATGATGTGGATGTGTATATGGACGTAGATGTGGAGGCTGATACGAGGTCGCCGCATCAAAACGGCATCCACGACATTCTCACACGAAATCCGTGGGACTCCAACGAGATGCCCATTGAGGCTCTGCAAGAGCGGCTTTATGGGTTTCCACTCAGTGCCCTATGTGACGCTGTCCATCCGGACTTCAAATTCCATACTGTGCTTCCCCACGACCAGATGTCACTCTGTGAAGATGGCTGGTCTGACATTTTGCTGTATGGCACTGCACCCTCCAACCAGGTACTTAGCCTCATCCTTGAACGATTGCACTCTGTGGTCCATGTTCACTATGATGGGAGGATGGGATAAACTTATCCACACTTTTTGGTCGAGTGTCACTCAAAATGTCCCAGGATGCGATCTACTAAAATGCTGAAATTCAACCGTTGATACGTTTTTCTCTGATGCATCATGTTGAGTAATGAAATGTGTATTGTTGGCTCGATGGGATATGTTTCAGAGTCTCAGACATGGTAAAACGTCGAGTCTGCTGCTGCGCCGCTGCCCAGCGCCATATATAGTGGGCCAACCGCCGACAGGTGCTTGTGTGTTATGATGGCATTCCCTTACTATCTGTTCACTATCTGGGGCTAGAGCGCTCACGGAAGCAGAGAAGACGACCTGTTCATGATTCCATATTACATACTGGTGGAATTTGTACTTGCCCTCATATCCATGAGACGGGGTGGGATCAAGCGGGGAGAGATAGTCGATGTACACGGTCATTCGCTCACCACAGAGGCGTCTTTGAAAGTCGCACAGACATCACGAGTCCGAGATTCCGTATTGATCGGTTCGATAAATGCTGACCCTTTTGCGAGTGCCACGATACTTGGAAAGGCAGTGAATTCCGCAGAATATTACCTAGCAAGCGGTTGACGAGAGCACTGTGCGGATTGACATAAACGATCTCAAAATGCCAGCAACGGCGACGCGAGTGCACAGAAAGAAACCTAGAGTTTGATCGTGGTGTTTCGTGCTTGCCGTGGTCGGAGTACACGGACAGCGGTGAATGGTTTGGCTACTGAACGACAGACCTGCGAGTAATAGTTTTTGTTATTTTTTCCGTCGGCTAGTACAACTAAGGTTCACCTACTATTCCGTCGAACTGACAAATTTTTATTTCGTATCACTGCCGAGCTACTCACCTGGGTTAGTATGCAAGAATAGATTGGCGCATCCGAGCGCGAAGTACGACCTTGTTCTACCTGTTCACGGGATTCAGAGATGGCTTGGACACCGCAAAATCTGTGCAAAGCCTCCTAGGGTTTCTCACTGGGAGCATCCAAATAGAAGGTTCGCGCCTCACGGGCTATCCATGTCATCCGCAACCAAGTGAAGTACTTGCTTTGGATGATGCTGCATATGATATTGTGAATATGACTCTGATGTGGAGTTCTGAGGAAGATGCGGGCCGGTTGAACCAGGTCTTCTCTGCCACCAAACACACATTCCAGAGACCCAACTGAGCATTCCAAGCCCGGACCCTCCAAGGTATCAATGAGTTGATGGGACCTGAACGTTCGTCCACGTATCTCTTGGAACGAGCAAAGGCTGTGAAGACATTCACCGTGATCTGTCCAAATCCGACTCACAGGATGGCTTGGATGGTATAGCGCCATTCATCATTCTCTTGGAACTATCGAATGTCAGGAGACCGGCGCCATCAATCTGCTCGGTGTTCACTTTGGGTAGGCGAAGCTAGTGTGTAATGCAAGAAATTCAAGCGCCTAAATGTGTAAACTTTCATTTCCTAACTAGCATTACAGACCACTAAATCTTTGTCTGCCAACACAAGAGCGTGCATCCTCAAGCTCGAGTTCCCGTCAGATTGGAGATTCCCATGAACAAGTGGAAGACGCCATCCGCAGTTCCATCAGATTAGGATAACAATGACAAGATGGTCGGCGTTCGAAGGCGCCAATCATTTCCACGTTTCCTGGGCGAGAAGCCCGAGGCGATGTGAGGATGGCCATGTGCTCACCCTTCTGGAAGTGAACCTAGGCACGCAGCATCAATATAGGTTGCTCTACATAACTCCGTGAAGGATCTACATTGTAATGAATATCGCTGGTTGAGAGTGGGTTGACATTCATAGGTCAGTGGACAACACTGCACGGGTTCTTTACCGCCAACACAGTACACCAATCCGTCATGTGCATTTATGTTCCCTGACCGATTATCCTTACTCAGTATGGCTATTTGCACTCGGACGGAACACCCAACACAGCGAGTACGGAATAGCACGCTCAAACTAGATGCTTTCTCATCCGTCTATTTGTGTCGCCATTCTGGAGCCATCTCCATTCACCCATTCGAGCTTACATTGGCCATCGCGCCAACAATGCAGGATCCGTTCCCAACTCCGCCGCCTATCCAGAGACCTATCTCGGACATTCTGCATCACCAACAGTGCCTACCAAGGTGACTGCCTCGTGCTGCTGATCAGTGGGAGGATATAGGATGCGGCACCGCATGTTCACTCGAAAGCTATAAATCCAGTCGGCCAGGGAGGTGTACATTCATCATCACTCCCCACCCTCACCAGTTCCATCCTTCTAACCAAATATTGAAAGCAATGAGCGGCGGAGACACCTCCTTCGGCCAAGGTCGATTCTCGCAGTCATGAACGAGGGTCGCTTGCTAACGAGTCACCCGTTGTATAGTCGTGGCAGACTGGATCGACAATAATCAATGGCCCCGAAACGACAACGCTACACCGCAATGCATTCTGGTCGTCAAGAAGATCAACAGTGATCCTGTCATGATTCAGTTCCAGTCTGCGTTCAGTTACCTCCAGGTGATGCTCTTCCTTGTCGCGATGACGTGATTATATGCTGAGGTGTCAGCGCTGTAGATCACTGGCGTTTACCTCAAGGATTCCGACCTGCTCACATCCGTTCGCATCGAGGCCGTGGCACCTGGGCACCCCCATCCGGTCACCCTGGCCACGTCCTCCAGCTACTCCCTCTCGACCTCTGACGGGAGTGACATCTCATTCGATTTAGATAACGGCTACGTCAAGGGAACGGTGTCGTTCAAGTATGCGACACAGAACAATCAAAAGGACATATTCGCGACTTACAGCGTGCACTTGCCGTATGCTGGGGACTTGGAAGACACGATTGACATTGCCCCGACGTATGTGTGACAGGATAATTGCAGGAAATATTCATATGCTGATAATAATTTTCCAGCGATGTCAGTGCGGACACTGGGTTCACGGATGTAGCTGTGAATGTGAGTACCGACACGGTTCTACTCTGACTGACGAGGGCGTCTGATGTGATCAGAAAATTGCACGATTCACTTCTGGGGAGTTGGAATACCTGCAGAGAAAGGCTGTTCAGCCTTCCAAGTCTTCTAGGACTCGCCTGCCTGCGAAGACTCGCGTCTTGACCATTACGCCGGATTGCGCAACGTCGACTGCCGCAGACGGTCAGGACACCACTAGCACGATGACCGACGAACAGGCTTGTGAGCGAAATCCTGTTTCCTATATTGATGTCCTTGGATTAATGGCGACCGTATAGTGTTTGTGAATTTCTTGAAGGACTTTGTTGTCGGCAAGGAGAGTGTCGTCATCGAGACGTTCTACCGTACATCCTCTAACCAGTGGGAGGCTACAATCACCTTCCTCGGAATCCTCGAGGTCAGTTACAACCATCATTACCGTTACGGGGTAGAGTGACTCATGTGAAACATTTCTGTAGCTGGTCGCTTCGGTGGACCCAGAGACGCTGACGATCTCGGCGATGTTGTATGCTAGGGTGCCCGTTATCGGCCGGGTTCGTCTCGCGGGTATCAAAGGATCTCTGATTGACGGTGTGACTGCGAATTTCGATGTGATTGCTGCCAAGGGCAAAGCGACGTTCACTGCGGAGAGGAATGGGAAATACAAATATGAGCTGTTTGTCGATGCGGAGCTGACGATCAAGTTTTATGGGACGATCAAGACTGACGGGAAGAAGCGCATCTTCACCTTCCCGTGAGTGTCTGTCACGAAAGACATGTTCGACGGCTAACCATGATCACAACAGGTTCTGAGGGGTGAAATGCATGTAGAGTTTGCGTTGAATGTTGGCGTGGTTTGCAGGTGATATGTGATATGCTTGTAGCTTTGATGTACTGACTTGTGAGACAATATATGAAAGACAAAGGTGTTTTCCCGAGAATAACAGAGGACACGACAATTAAGTAATGGCTGGGTACACTGTAACAGCAAACGCTAAAATATAGGGAAAGAAGAGATAGCAAAGACGCTCATGACTCAGGTCAGCATGACTCACGAGGGCTTCAACGCCTGATTATAGACACCATCCCACCGCATGCCCGAGGTCCCTGATACACCTGTTATCGCTCAACGAGAGTGCCATTATAAGACACTCGCGTTGCTTGTCCTTTTGATCACGCAAACCGTAAGCCTTGGCGAGGTAGTACCACACCTCGGGGACGTCCCATCCCGGGCCACGCGCCATATATCCTAGCAAGCCCGCACTCAAATCGATTTTATCGGGTTCGGGGTCGACGCTTGACTCGGGTGATTCGGACGAGGGGCGAGGAGTAAGGTAGACCCGACACATGTGCACAGCAGCGGATACATCATCAGGGCATATAAAGAGCGCTTTCTGGAATGCCTCTATCGCTTGTTGATCGTGGTTCAGCGCGCAGTGATACAACCCAAGCTGTCCAAAAAATGTCGTTCGAATCGTGTCAGGTCAAATTGGCAAACGGTGGCGCACCTGAACCCAAACGGAGGTGTTCTCTTGATTTTTGACCTCGGCTTCCTGTATGGCGCCTCTCGCCTGGTCGGTCTTGCCCAGTCTACGGAAGGTCGCGGCGCAAGACGTCCACAGTTCACTCAGGAGCCTATCCTCCCTCGATGCTTGGGGAATTGGCTTGACGTCTTGAGTAGATGGGGTAAGTGGCGGAGGAGGGATGGGTTGATCATCGACTATATTCTCAGCGTTCTCGTTGCTTTGGCTGCGTTTCAGGGAACGAAGAGGTCTGCGGGAATGAATGGAAGACGCTTGATACTGGTGGTTTTGAAGGACCGCATGAAAATCTTTTAAATCAGGTAAGACGCTGCAACCCAGAATACCATACAAAGGCATACCTGGGGCAGAATCCGTTCGCCTAAAATTACCATTCCGGACGACACCATGTCCAATCTTCTTTGAAATCGTACTGATCTTCTCTTGCCCTTTATGGACATGACTCTTGAGCATCTGTTGCATCCTCTTCCCAGCGGAGGCATCCATTGACATTGAACGTCTAGAAAGTGGAGATATAGGAAATTTGCGCTCCGTCCCGGCTGGCGTCGCCGGAGTTACAGTTATTGGGGGAGGTCTTGGTCGGCCGGTTGACTGGTCAGTGTGAGTTTCCGTTAAACTAGGAAGGTCCGTCTTCACTTCGATGACTGTCTCCCGGACCTCGGACACAATAACTACGGAGCTTGACTGCGTAATCGCTGAGCGTGACCCAGTATCCACAGAGTATCTCACTAAAGCCTATTTGTGATTAGGAATAGGACGCTTAGTGAAGGCTCACGTACACTGGGCATCGGAAGCTGTTCCTTTCTGCTCCGCAATCCAACCAAAGACGTCCATCCATTTCGTTTCCGCCCCTTCTGGACCGTCGACATGTTCCGTCACCGCCATCTGCGTAAGTCGCAATTGTAACGCGTACTCGAACACATCTTGTGACGTTGGAACGGGACGGTCAGGAAGGGTTTGCAATAAAGCAGCAGAGGGAGGGACCGTTGTTGCGTCTGGTTCAAGGACCATCGCATGAACAACCGCATCGTTCGTAGCACCACCACACCCATCATACGAGTCTGTGTCCGTTGCACCTTTTTCTGCATCCAGGTCTGTTCCTACTACGCTCCTTTCGGGAGCAGTTTCTGTTTCGCTCTGGGAATCATCTGTCGCTGTGGCCGACTCGTTGATCGCTGCACCGATTTCTAGTACCTCCCGTGCTTTCTCCCACTCCTCTTGAGCTGTTAGCAACAAGCCAAGGAGGTGCCAGTGACGGATCTCGTTCGGTGCACCTTCAACGGCCGCACGCGCGGAGGTGATTGCACCCTCGAGGTTCTGT
Organism: Xerocomus spinulosus; assembly: GCA_038094075.1. Lineage (NCBI taxonomy): Eukaryota > Fungi > Basidiomycota > Agaricomycetes > Boletales > Boletaceae > Xerocomus > Xerocomus spinulosus. The sequence continues at coordinate 2,082 of JBBPTN010000116.1, read as the reverse complement.
GATGGCCCAGGGAGCGCAAGCACTAGCGCGAGGTGATGGTGTGCGCTGGGAGTAGGAAAGACTTCGACAGAACGTATAAAATGCTCTAAAGCACTCCGTAACTTTGTCGAGCGAGTATGGTCGTGTCTTTCTATGAATATCATGAACACAGTAGGGTCTCAACAGGAATGAACTAGTCACCTATGATGGCGGTAGTGGTGTTCCAGATGCCTTCCGCAAGGGCGACACGTGCCACAAGTTTCTTGTCGGTAAGATCTAGCCGTGTTTTCGCTTTGTCCAAGAATTCACCAGCCTCCTTGACTTCCTCGACGCCGCCCGAACCGAACCTGGAGAGTGCTAGACGGCAAAACATTTTTGCACCCTCTGCCAGAGTCTCTACCCAATGACGATCAGTGTCGCTATCGCCGTCGACACCAGCTGCGCGCGTCTTGCTTATGACCTCGATATATATGCGCAAGCTACGTTTCGCTGCCTCTGTTTCTCCTGTAACATAGAAAAGTTGGGACATATACCGATAGATGCGGTAAGAATTGAAGGTGAGCCGCGTGGCCCACCAGAGGACCTACTTTGTTGCTAAGAATGTGGACGAGATGATGGTGTGTTCACCCACATCAATAACCCATTGGGCTCGATCCGCATTTGACCCGCTTGTTTCCCACACGGCGACGGATAGATCGACGAGATCTTCAACCTTGACGTTCCGCTCTCCGGCCTTGGGAAAGTGGGTGCTCTTTTCTAATATGATTCGGTAGTTGTTGATGATCGACTGCGCTGTGCCAAGCCACTGTGGTGGCTTCTCCGATTGCGAAAAGGGAGAAGGTGTTACCGAAGGGGATGCTGCACGGAATCGGATAATGAGTGAACGCAAATGTAGAACGGCGATGATCGAGCGATGGGAAGTGCGAAATCCGGACGGCCAATGAGGACTGCAGGACTCGTAGTGTGTAAGGAGATTCCAAATGAGACCCTGTGGATCATCGAGATGCCGAGTGCGTGCGAGCAGTGTAATGGCGCGGAACATGAGACGCTCTACCCAACGCCAAAGTTCGCGATACTGGAAAAATGGGGAGGGGCCATGTGCGTTCAGAGGGCGTGGGGTCTCGATTTCAATCACGTTTAGTAGAGGGATAGCTGTTGCGTATGCTTGAGTAGCGAGGCGAGGATCCTCTGGATGGAGCTTCTCGAAACACATGCCTAGATGAACGAAATAGTTGGTATCTCGAGTACAAAAGAGAGGAGTGGGCTCACCTTGTAGACAGATGCTTCGAATGGACTCGGTCATTGCCCAAGCCCTGCCATCGGTGATGTTCGCTGTCGATGGATGTGGTTCGGCAGACAGGAAACTACCGGTCCACGATGTAGACATGTCTGTGGAGGAACCAGGGGGTTGTACAGTGGAAGCCTCTGATCTGATTGTAGAGGAAATAGGAATGTGGCTCTGTGCGTCAGGGATTATGGGTACATTGGAAAGGTAATCGAGACATTCTGATGGTTCCCCGAATGCATATGCATAGTAGGCAAGGGCAAAGAAAAGCGACTGGTGTAACAGTGAGGATGTATACACGCAAGTGAATGTACACGTACATCTGAGCGGGTACTTTTGAGCTTTTTGAGTGCTTGATAGCCCTCTGTCGCCTCTTGGACGTGTTCGGGGAGCAAGACACACTCGGACGCGAGACGGAGGTGGCCATCTGGCTCTGACCCAAGCTGGTCCTCGTCGACGGCGTTGGCAGAGAGCCAAATGTTGAGGGCCTGTGTCTGCGATGCGATCTCTGCGACATCCTGGAAACCAGCACAATGTTTGTTGAACTTGCGTATGAGTTCGGACCAGGACAAGAATTTGTGTCCGCTGGGCGTCTTTGCTGGCGACGAGGAGGACCACAGACCCGCCGTGAGGGCAATTCTGAGCTGAGTCCAGTAGTGTCGATCCTTGGCCATCACCGTAGTAGTTGCTAGTGGTAGTCACCCCCCCCCCACCGACATCGACCCCCCTACCTCTCTTCCTCATCCTCCACGATGCCCGACCCAACCACCCCCGCCCTCACCCCAGACTACACCGACTCTGGCGAGGGCGAGGGCTCG
>JBBPTN010000115.1:8390-50643 GCA_038094075.1 Xerocomus spinulosus | reverse complement strand
ACCCATCCAACTGTACGATGCGCCTCATCCGCAGGATTGCGGCACACATAACTCATAGACGGGCAGTTACTAGACTACTTTAATCACATGAGACCGCTGTACCCGATCTTCGCTAGCTTGAACAATCCTCGCTCTGTAAGAGCCGAAATTCCAATACACAGTAGTGTGAGAGTCACAAGTGATTGATGTGATCCATTTATTTCTTTGTCCATTCGAGTGTCCACACGGCCAGCCGAATTTTTCCCTGCGTCGCTGACACCAATAGGCCATGGTGCCTCGACGGTGGTTGGACTCGTTCAGTCGCCAAAGTTGAGCGTGACACGACAAACAGCTCGGGGCTTCCAGGACCGCATCCAGTCCAGTCCTGCCACCAGGCCATTCTCGACTTTGGCACAGCGAACCACCTTCCGGCACAGTGGTGGCATGCAACCTCATGCCAACCACGTTGAGTTGGACTACTCCATGGAGCACATCGTTGGTCTGTGTGCGGTAGTGAGCAAGGACCGAGCGGCCCATCTTCCCAAAAGGCAACCCGTAGAGGTGCACGACAAAAAGTGAGAGCAACGCCCATGCACCACCAAACCAGAAATTATAAAAAGAGAGGTCACCGGATCGGCCGAGGGTGCTTCTCAAACACAAGGTGACACAAAACCAACTGGTCAAACCAACGTCACGGACGGATTCCTAAAGTGACCACGATGCTTACCGCCAAACGTGAGCTGAAACCGCGCATCGAGACTAGACGTGAGACTGGAAATGTTGTATTGTGACGACGACACTTGCGCAAGGGCATTACCAGCATCACTGTCGCCTGAGCGTGTTGACCTCGTCCAAGAGGCCCTGGCCAAGGGCGGAGAGCCAACTCCAGAGACCTCAACCACCATGATGCACTCAGGGGCAGACTATGGCCAACCTACACGCCCAGGATCTGGGCTGCCACAGATCCACTTTCCAAACGCCCGAAAAGAAAACTTTTATCAGGGCGGAACAAGGCAAGACCCGACAAGCCCCTATCACCCGGCCAGACAGGGTTGGTTAACCTGCATCAAGGTGACAATGCGGACATGTTGGTGAACAAGGCCGACTTGGAAAACGGAGACCACTGTTCTGGTGCGATCACGGACCCAAAACATGAGGTTGATTTATGTAAAATCGAGGACGGATCCAAGGTACCATCACTGGAGTGGTATGTATGCTCACATGACCATGAATGCGGACAGTGTCCACCGTTGGCACTAGGAACAAGCTGGCCCGAACAAGTCAGACAACGACCTAGGATAGTATAGGGCAGTTAATAGGGTTCCATTCGGGTTGAATAAGACATACGTAGTGTCTTCAAGGGGTAAGCATGGTGACCAAGCGAAACGGTAGACAGGAAATGAACCTGATCGAATATTATGCGTCTTACCTCTCACTATACTTCTTGGCAACGTGAAGATGGATGGGGTTCATTACACGTTATGCATGAGTCAACAAGACGAAAAGGATATGGGACTGACTTTCAAAGTAGATATGATGTCTAGCCCGAGGTCTGGCCGAGAAGCGTCCCTACTGCGAGGTTTTTCAAATCCTGTTCAAGGTCAGGACGTGTCCATCACGAACTTGTAATAATTTGAGTCTCGTGTAGTGCTGAACGAATACCAAAAGGGTCGAGTAACGCTTCAAGCATGGATATAATAATACAGTTCAGCATCTCGATTGGTTTTCCACGTCATTGGGTCGACAATCTGTGATGCCAACCTCATTATGATGAGAAACGTGTTGAGATGCGAAATTGTGAGTTAGGCTAAACCGTCCCAGTTGATGAGCCTATACCTGTGTCTCGGGTATAGTATGACGAGTCCTTGCAACGAAATGAAAAGGAACAGCCATTGTGTGCGTGGGATGAAACACTGGGCCGAATAGTAACTATCTCCGGTACGTGCCTTGCAAAGGGCGGGAGAACAAGCAGTAGGTTGTCGTACGCACGTCAAGGACATGGAGAATATGCGGACAACCGTCATTGGAACTGGAAAGACACGTCAGTTTTGGCATTGTAGTGAGTCTTTTCGACATTGTCTAGGTAGTGAACAAAGCCAGAGTGTACGTCGGAGTTGTCAGTTGAGTTGGCTAGTGCTATGATCATCTGGAACTTGTTTCTCAAAGGTCAGACAAGAGATCAAACCTGCGCCCACATGTATTCACTCCCACTCGGGCTTTCATGCTGAAACATACAGCAAGGCCACTCTTGAGAAACGCTGGCCTCTCCTTGCTCCATTCCCCAACCACACGCTTGACTGTATGATGGCGTTGAGCGGTTTGAAGGTGGTCGAGGTGTGTTTGATCTCCAGTCTTCTTGAAACACACGAATTACATCGGCTACGTTGATCAGTTTGCAGGTTTGGCACCAGCCCCATTTGCTGGTCTTGTTCTTGCACATCACGGGGCCTCCGTTACTCGCATCGACAGACCGTCGTGTCCACCTACCAACGACGCACTCTGTGAAGGGAAACGTTCCATCATTCTTGACACCAAGAATCCGGCAGGACTTGCGATCGCTAAGCGTCTCATCACTGAGGCCGATGTGCTCCTTGACTCTTTCAGACCCGGTGTTCTTGAGCGACTCGGCCTGGGTCCGGATATATTCCACGACAGAGATGGAAGAAAGGGTCTGAATGACAGGCTGATCTACGCACGGATCGCCGGGTGAGTCTATTCGTGCCTATACACCGTTACCGTGATTCATCGTCCATCTCAGGTACCCTTCAGAAGGTGAGTGAATCTCTTCACGAAGTCAAAAGTCCGACTGACCGGCATACAGGACCGTATGCTGCCATGGCTGGTATGTATCCAATACTGAACGAGTGAACGACATCGTTTGACGCTCTCGCCAGGTCATGATATCAACTATATCGCTCTCAGTGGTGTGTTATCCGTACGACCACCCAGAAATTCTAGTCCCCGTGCTTTCATTGACATTCACAATCCTAGATGCTTCCAGGCACGAGTGAGAAGCCCTGCTTCCCTCTGAACCTTCTCGGCGATTTCGCCGGCGGTGGCCTATTGTGTGCGACCGGAATCCTCTTGGCGCTCATCGAACGCGGTAAGAGCGGACGTGGTCAAGTCGTCAACACCGACATGGTAACCCTTTCGTTTCATGTCTTTCTCCACCTCACCATCATCTCGTTCAAGGTCTCGGGTACACGCTATGTCTCTTCCTTTCCCCTCCTCAATACCCACGACACGTCCCCTTATTTCCCCGAACCGCGCGGATCTAATCCCCTCGACGGTGGTGCGCCCTTTTACGATGTCTATACATGCGCCGACGGGAAATGGATGAGCCTCGGTTGTCTCGAACCCCACTTCTTTTCCACATTCATCGACAGATTCAACACCGCCCTCCAGATCAACGGCCGAAAAACAGAATGGACCCCCACCCGCGCCAAACAGTTCACAAAGGACGACTGGCCAAAGCTACGCAAATACATCGCGGAAGGATTCAGAGCGCTCCCGAGGGACTATTGGGCAGACGTCTTTCACGGTCCGTCGTCTTGCACCCCGATCTCGTGTGTGTGTTGACGTGTCGCGTGGACAGATTCGGATGCGTGTGCGGTGCCCGTGTTGACGCCTGTAGAAGCGGCGTTGATCGATCCGTCTGGCTCGGCTCGTCCTAGTCCGCACCCTCGCCTGAGCCGAACGCCTGCTTCACCTCGTGCAGAGCCGTCCGTGACCCTACTCGAACCTGGTACCCACAACGAAGCCATCCTCATCGAGCTAGGCTTCTCAGAAGAAGAGAGGGACGCACTCGTCCAAGCCGGCGCCCTCGGCGAAGACGCTCGCGAGGAACGGAAATCAAGGACAAAGGCCAAGTTGTAGAAGAGCATCATTCACACCTTTGGGTCAACGTAGTTTATCAGCACCTCGTAACCTAACTTAGTTCGTTCGTTATCTATTGGTATCAGCCGAGCGGAGTGTCAACATTGCGTCAACCGGCCGACGATGTGACCAATCAGATCGTTTCTGCGTCATGACAGTTGTATAATTTTACAAGTCCGCGCAGTGCGATCCGCCTCGGCTTCTCGGCTCGCCACATGCCGTAAAATCATGTAGTGTAGAGATAAAGAAGAGTGTACGGTGTGTAATACCCTCAGATTCGAGATCAAATAAAGGTTAGTGCGAGGGGAATCTGATAGGATATCGTTTTAATGGGGATCATGATTCCAAAAAACAAGTTACGATAACAATGATCTGTGTGACGATGATGCCGACTGCGTGAGCATCAGATAATCAAGAAGAAGGAAGAAGCAAAAAAAAGAGTCCAGAATCCAGCCAGCTGGTTCATGTCGGCACGCCAATGCGGCGTCTCAGGTGCTGTATGTTAAAGTTTGGGGGGAGCACGGGGGCGATTTGATGTCGCACAAGCGAGACCTGTGCCAGAAACTGACGTAGCTGGTTGCTATACCCCTCCGCGACCGCCGCCCAATCGTCGTTGTAGCCACAATCCACGAGCATAGCCGGCAACTGACAACAAATCGCTTGTGTCTGCACGCTTTCCTTTGCCTGGTTTAACCCCCAGTGGAATTCGTTGCTAAACAGCCCTGCGTTGGGGCCTTTGAACCGGAGGAGTGAGATTGGCTTTTCGAGCGCGTTTCGGCAAGCGATGAATTCTTGGAGGAGGAGCATCGTCGGCGAGGGTTCGTTCACCGGGACGCCTGCTGCACCGACAGCGTGCCCTGCGTATCCCTGTGTGTGCAGCGTCACCGTATGCAAGCCCGGCCACATCGGGGGACAGCCATGCATCGCCGCCTGCTTGTCGCTATTGACAAGTAGCCGGATAAGATGCATGTTCTTATCTACGCTGAGAACGAGCTCGGAGACGCCGGGTGTGGCGCGGAGGAGATGCACATCCATGTCGGGTCCGAATTCGCACCGGACATAACGGAGCGTGGAGAGTGACTGGAAGGCGTGAGGGTAGGACTGGGCGATGATTTTGTGGATGGACGCGAGCGAGTGTGCTTTTACGTCTTCAAGGATAAGTGTTTCAATATTGGGTGCGGAGATGAGATCGAAGAGACGAACGCCGTTTGCGAGCATGCGTCCGTTCACCACGAGTTCACGAAGCGTGGGTAGGTGGATCGGGGAGATGGGAGCCTGGGAAATGAGTTCCACGAAGCCTCGAAGATGGAGCATTTTCAAAGATGGGCAGGCGGCTAATACCTGATGAAACCCAGTCCGCGACACGGGAAATTGTGGGCCGGGGTAGACGGAGAACGAAAGCATTTCCACGCCTTGGCTGGGCAGGATAATAGGAACGTTGTCGAGGCGAACATCTGTGAGCAACGGTGCACCCTTGGTGAATATGCTTGCCACTGGTAGTGGCCCTTGTGTAACAAAGGTGCCCCTGCACATGATCCTCAGTCGTCTCAAAGACGGCGCAGCCTCATCACGGAATGCATGCAGTAACGCGGAGAGCGTTTCTCTGGACACTGCGTCTAGAACCAACTCTTGAAAGCGATCCACGTGTGGCATCAGCACAGTTGTCAGAGTGCGCTCTAGATTCGAGTACTTGGCCCATGGACCCAAATACACTTGGAGAAGGCTGCCCGTCGATCGTCTGAGGTATTCATTAAGAGAGTCTTCTTTGTGCTCAAAGGGGAAATGTATAGAAGACCAGAGACTAGGCGTCGAGAGTGCCACAGCTCGCCACTGGGTGCAAACATGCGATAGACGAACTTCGACGGGGAGTTGACGGAGCAGACTGAGTACGCCGGACCACTGAGGATTCAGGTGACGGCATTCTTCAAATACCATGACGAGCACATCGGATGGCAACCGAGAAACGGCCGCTTTAGAATTTTGTATGCGCGCCGCGCGGGCTTGGACGCTTCGCATAACGCGCATTAGTTCGTCATGGGAAGCTTGGAGTCCGCTGATCTGGTCATTGAGCTGCTTCAACTCGTCCTCTGGCGTAATGCTGCAGTTGCCTTTGTCACTGAGATAACAGAGGTCCATAGATTGATCTGAAACTACTCCGGTTCTGCTCAGTAAAGCGCAAAGGGACAAGTTCACAATACGCACGATGAGGAATGGTTAAGAGTTCAATTGGGATATGTTCCATGGACTCTCCGGGTTAAAGGGTCAAGAAATGGAACTACGAGGCACGTTGGAAACACGTTTCCGTAACGGAACACCTACCAGGCAGCCTCGTTCGGATGCTTCTTGGAGTATTATGGGGCTAGACAGGGCAATGCCACGGAAATTTCGACTCACTTGACCAAGGTGGACAACAGCAGTGTGAAAGAGTGAAAGCTGTACAGTATTTGTAGCCTGTCCATCGAACCATCATGATGGTCATGATGATCATCCTTTTGTGGACGCCCACACCTTGTTCGTCCACATCGCTGCCGAGTATGGAATCCTATGTACACGCTGTAGCACAAAACTCTCCACTAATAATTATTACAATACATGCCACCTCAGTTCATGGTGTGGTATGTATGATCGTCGGTGGTCCTCTCGGTACCGGCCCCCCCAACCCCCAGTCCTGAGCTTGCAACTTCCGATACACGTGCGAACGATACTGTGATCCGTAAAAGTTGCCCGTATATGCCCAATCAGGGTCACAAGGTCTCAAATCAGTTGAATGCTGTGGTACGATTACCCGCATGTCCACGTGTAGATGGGACTTGGCAAGAGCCGAACCGAACTGCTCCTGGAATGCGCGCGCATTGGGCCCCTCAAGATGTACCATATCCAGTGGCCTGCCAACGGATTTCCTTTGTTGGACAACGTCAAGTAGCATTGCCATCATGGGTGGTATTTCATCTTCCTCGTCTCCATCTGCATCATCCCTGTCTTGCGTCCACGGTCGGGCGAGGTGAAGTGACAGGGTACGTAAATTTGGCCACAGTGGAGCAGTTGCGTGTAATGACGCTTGTTTATCGCTATTGAGCAGGAGCCGCAAGAGCTGCGAGTGGTGACCGATTGTCACCGAAAGGTGGGTCAACTCCGAGGTTGCGTGTGGGAGGTATATTTCCAGATCATCATCCATATCGCCCTCAATATAATGAAGCGCACGCAAACCCTGAAACTGTTCAGGACATGCCCGCGTCATAAACTTGTGTATTGCTGATAAAGCATGTCGCTTGACGGCAAGTAATGAAAGGGAACGGAGACTTGGTGTGGAGATATTGCGGAAGACATTGAAACCATGAATCAAAGCATTTCCGTGGATAAGAAGCTCGCGGAGAGCGGGTAACACCAAAGGCACGCTACCTGGCTCCTCATGGAATCCGCTCACGAAACCCTTGAGATGCAATGCTGTGAGCGTGGATGCAAAGGGGGTAATCATGCTTAGCAAGTCACTCCTGGAGAGCGGAGCCCCTGGACCCGGTAAGGGATCGAAATGAAGAGTTTTAATAGAGGATTTCGGAAACGTGATTGGAATAGCGCTCAGACGTGCATCCGAAAGCAGTGGTGCACCAAATCGGAAAAGCTCGAAGCGACGGTAAGCCCCCTGTCCGCGAATGAGGTCATGATTCGATATTTTCAGTCGACGGAGAAGGGGTGCAGCAGTGTTGACGAGGAGACCAAGGACAGTAAAGAGCTCTTGACGGTCCTCTGTGTCGAGGATCAACTCTCGAAACTGGGATATTCGAGGGATGAGGAGCGTCGAGATGAGATCTATTGCTTGCTTATCGGAAAGCATTGGTCCAATATGAATATCGAGGGGACACTGCCTGCATCGTTGAAAATAAGTTCTGACGGCAACCTCCTTGTGAAGAATTGGGACTCGTATGGTTGTCCATAGAGATGGGGTATTGAGCGCCACCTGGCGCCAATGGGCACAGACGTGAGAGAGCTGTACTTCGACAGGAAGTGGTCTTCGAGGACCAGGCCATTGGTTAAGAAGACATCTGCTCTCTTCAAAGATGATGGCGAGTACATCGGAGGGTAATCTGGCTATTGGGAGTGTCTCGTTGTTGATTTGTGCGATGCGACTTTGGAGTGTGAGGATAGAATACTGAACGTGGAAAGCTTCGTTGGTCAGTGATTGTTTGCGACCTTGTAGTACAGCGATCTTTGCAGAGAGGGCATTGACTTCCATCTGGGCAACTGGATCAAGGCGAGGAGGGGGAGGCTGCATGTCTGTCTACGACACTGATGTGAGCAGACGTCAAGTACAGCATGGCTTTACTAACAAGACCGTCTTTCGAGGTCTGCTGAAAGTGCTGACTGCTTGATGGACGAGTAGAAAGACGTGCAAGCTGGGACTGCCGTGTCAGAGAAGCAAAAGGACAAGCAGTAACTGCAGCGAATCCAGCCCAATGTGGAAGGAAGACAATGGATCGCGTGGGAATCAAAGTTTAGATCATTTCAATAGTCGGACTAGGGTTATGTAGTAGTTCACATTGGTGTGAGGAGTTGATCTGTTGCTAGTGCTGCCTTGGACTTTGCGCCTTTGTGGTGGTGCACAACGCACACGCTTGCACCACTGACGGTCATTAGCTTCATCTCAGGCACTGGTAGTATTTAGCGACTTGAGAAACTTATGCAACGCCAGCTGGATCATTGCAGTACGTTGCGCTCAAATCCAAATGGAGAATGTCTGCCATTTCATGGCTAATTAGACTTGCAAGAGACGCACCGTACAATATTGTGTACTTGCCTTCTGCGACGAGACGGCACGGCATTGGCGCATTAGCCCGGAACATCTCCGTCTGAATTTTTCAAAGTCTAGCTGACGTCTGAGAAAGGATATTTACAGACTCAGATAGAACTCCGCTTATATCATGGAATGCCGAGACGGCAGGCGGGCTTTAGAAATATCCTTTATTCCCATGATTACCCTGTTTATTCACGTGAAAGGGATCTCTCGGGACAGCTTATGACGAATATAAAACAAGACTGTCTTGGTTAAAGAGCTTGCACTGAACTCAAATCATCCATGGCAGAAACAACACTCAAGGAATTCACTCTGGAAGAGGTTGCACAGGTGAGCATTCTATTGTACTTGCTTACCATCTCTCATCATCCATAGCACAACAAACCAGATGATCTGGTGCGTACATCAGCTCTAGTCTTCTTCTTTGGCTCATTTTTTACAGTGGGTCGTAATCGATGCCAAGGTTTATAACCTTTCCCGTTTCAAAGAACTTCACCCTGGAGGTATTGCAGTCTTGCTTGACGACGAAGTTGGTCCGTAATACCCGAGTCCACCTTGTACATTTCCATCCTCACTGCTTATTCTTCAGCCGGTCAGGATGCCACAGAAGCATTCTATGGGTTACATCGTCACGAAGTATTACAACGCCCTCAGTACAAACGCCTTCAGATTGGTACAATCCAAGGGGAAAAGAGCGTCATTTACGACCGCATAGTGGGCGAAGTTAGCCAAGTACCATACGCTGAGCCCACTTGGTTGACACCCGGTTACTTCAGCCCATACTATTCCGATGTGAGATACGTTTCCAACCCATTCCCGCGGTGCATGACATCCTTTTGTAGAATCACCGCGAGTTCCAAAAGGCAGTCAGACAATTCTTTGACGAAGTCATTTACGATGACGCTCAGGTAGTTGATGAGCCAATCTTTCGCATTAGTGGTTAAAATTTGTTGTTAGGCTCGCGAAGAAGACGGTAAACGGCCAAGCCAGGTTGTCTTTGACAAAATGGCGTAAGTATTACTTGCCTTGCTGCGTGGGTGCAAATTGAAGGGCATGATAGCACACTCAACCTCCATGCTATGCGTATGGGACCCGGGAAACATCTGAAAGGTCGAACACTCATGGGTGGGATCGTCAAGCCGGAAGAAGTTAGTCGCAGAGAATTGCCCATATTTTGACACTGACCACATTTCCTCTAGTTTGATTATTTCCACGAGGTTTGCCATCTTTCGATCCCCATTTCCCATTCTTATTCTTTGCCTTAGCTTATTGTAACCCAAGAACTTGTGCGGTGCGGTGCACGAGGGTATGGTGATGGTATGTCTTTCGTACGCATTTTCGTATTCTTCCCCACCTTTCTTCCAGGCATGCTCGGGGGAAAAGTCATAGGTCTTCCTCCTGTGCTTAACTTTGGCTCCGAAGAACTCAAGGCGAGAGTTGTGCCTGGAATTTTGGCCGGAAAAAAGTTCATCTGTCTTGCCATTTCGGAAGCTATGGCTGGAAGTGACGTCATGGGTCTGCAGACGACTGCGAAACTGAGTGAAGATGGAAAGGAGTGGATAATCAACGGCTCAAAGAAGTGGATCACGAATGCTACGTGAGTATGGCTTGTTAATGATTTCGGCTTGTACTCACTGCATGCCATTGTCAGCTTCGCAGACTAGTACGCTTCCTGCATACATTTTCACTGTCTTTTGGTCTCACCATTAGATGCAGCTTCACAGTGGGTTGCAAGACAGATGTGAGTCACAACCACCAAACGTGATTATTGTAACTGACACCTGGGTAGGATGGCCTTACTGTCATCCTCGTTGAACGGGGCCTAGGCGTCGAAACGCGACAAATCAAGACGAGCTACTCCAGCACTGCAGGAACTGGTTATATCACTTTCGACGATGTGCGCGTCCCCGTCGGCAACACGTTAGGTGACGTCGGTGGTGGCATTTTCGTTATCCTCAGGTACGGCCCGTCGCGATGTTCCCGTCGTGCGTCTCAACAAAAAAAAACTCTGAAACAGTAACTTCAACCACGAACGATGGGTCATGTGCTGCAGCTCAGCAAGGTCTCAGCGCCTCATCGTTGAAGAATGCCTGAAATGGGCCACGCAGCGCAAGGCGTTTGGAAAGCCGCTCATCTCTCAGCCCGTCATCCGTTCCAAGATCGCCGGCATGGTCGCCCGTACGGAGAGCGTCCAGAGCTGGTTGGAAAACATCACCTATCAGATGACGCACATGGTCAGTGACGCGCCGCTGGCAAGCACGCAGTACCACTCACGCCGATGACCTTGCAGTCGTACAAGCAGCAAGCGCGACAATTAGCAGGGTGAGACACTGCCGTCGTTCACCGGTGATCAAGTGCTACAGACTCATGTATCCATCAAGGCCGATCGCGTTTTTGAAGAGCTATAGTACACATTGCGCGCAAGAGACCGCGCGGGAGGCCGTCCAGGTGTTTGGCGGTCGTGGTATCACCAAGACTGGGATGGGCAAATTCATCGAACACGTAGGTGACGCCTCCTTTCACGACCGCCCTCTGAACTCTTTTCTATAGTATTACCGAACGGTCACGTTCGATGCGCTTCTTGGAGGAGGTACGTTGAAGTCATGCGCTGTACCGCATCCATGACTGACGTGAACACCCCGATACACAGCGGAAGACGTCCTGGCAGATTTGGGTGTCAGACAAGCGATGCGATCCATGCCAAAGAATGCGCGGTTGTAAACGGAACTTGGAATGCTAGGATCTGCAGCTAATTTATCCTCACATATGTCGTCCTTTTCTCATAATCCAAACGTTGCGAGTCAAAAGACGAGCATCACTACCACCAAGGATCGACCCCTGAAGACGACTTGCGTTCTCGAGTGACCAGGAAAAAAGAGTTGAAAGGAAATAGTTACACGGTCGTTACTTACAAACGAGGGATCTATCTGGAACAAACAACAACAAGATCCAAAGGCTACATCGTGAGTCGAGAAAACATGTCATTTTCCATCCTTTTTGTCCATTTTTTGTTCTTTGCATCGAGAGCGAGCGAGTCCACCAGGTCGATCCCGCCATCGAGACGGGCCTCCAACGCATGCACAGATGTACACGCACGTGGCGAGATACAGTTACAACAAGCGCATGAGACCAGGAAAACAAAAAAGGGGGAATGCAAGAGAAAACACGTGCAGATGCGCATCAAAATGCCGTGCCATACTGGAGCGGTTCGTACAAGGCGTAATCGTTGGTGTGCAGCACCGAGCTGCTCGACGCGTTGAGCTGGTTCACCCAACTGAAACCTGAAATGCAACGCATGAGGGCGCGTAGGGAACGGCGGAGACGGGGCGTACCTGGCATGGCGGTGTCTTGCCAGACGGGATCGGACAAGAACTGGATCGAGTCCAGCAGTTCTTGGTCGACCGGCATCGCAGCGCCCTCGTTAAAGTCCTGTGCATGCAACCCCAAGCCAAAGTCCACCGTGGAGGAGTAATCAAACGGCGAGTACTGCTGCGGAGGCGAGGAGGAGTCGGACAAATTGGGCGACGAGAATTCGGGCATGGTCCCGGTAGAACTTAGTGGCGAGGGTGTTAATCCGGCAGATTCTTTTGTCTTGTGCGAGGTTGTCTTTGAGCGTTGCCTCGTGTGCTCCTTGGGGGACAGTGTCTCTGGGTGAACACTTTGGGTTGCGAGCAGCCCAGCGAGGAAACGCGAAAACAGTTTCGGTCCGTGTTTGTCATCAACGTAGACATCTGGCGCGCCGAGCAGGTCGACGGCTTCTTGGACAAGCTTGCGGATTTCCTGGCGCCGTTCGTACGTAAAGTAGTGAGAATATTTGGGCAGGAGGAGCTTGTAGGACAGTGGGTGTTTGTAAATCGGCTTGATACAAGACGTTTGTTCCTTACCTTGACAAGGAATGCACCGGCAAACGTGACGAACACATACTGCGCATCTGGTGCATGCCGGAGCAGGACTCCTAGAAGCCGTGTGTAAGTGTCTTTTCTCATATCAAATAAGACAAGAACCTACTCCTCTCTGGCGTAATGAACAGTCTGCGAATGAATGCGTTTACAATATCCGAGGCCGCCTCAAAGCACTGGTCAAAAATCATCAGTACAAGACTATAGCAAATAAATAACACACGTACCCGCATGATAAAGGTGTTCTCGTTCAATTGACCATCTTTTGCGTGCTTTAAACCAGTCGACAACGCGACTAACCGTGCGTATGCATAGGCCATTCTGAGAAGCTCAGTTCGGAACGCCCACACCTCCGTCTTCTGATCCTCGAACTCCTCCAAACGACTAAACCAGACTTCGCCGAGTTGTCTCAGTGCATCGTCAGTATCACTCGCAAGTTGTGCGACGTTTATAGTCTGGCAAGTGTTCAGGAGCATCTTGGGACGGCTAAGAAAAAACGGATACCTTGTCAAGCCCAAGTGGATGCGTAGGGTCACCATAGATCTTTGACATGAAACCAATCATCAGTCTCAACTCCGCATTGTAGCCAGAAATATGAATGTCGAAGCCCTTCATATTGTAAGGTGACGATCGCCACCAATCCCCAGAGTTCACAGCAGAATAATCCGTATTTGGGATAATCGGGCGTTTGCCATATTGCGTGCCTGTCGAACGATCTAGATTGAAACAGTTCATCCAGATTCGTTGTCGACTCAACAAAATGCGAGCATTCTGTTCATTGAGAGGCTTAGTGGAGATGGGACGGTTCAAGTTGATATCTTGAGCAATCCTGTATTTGCGTGAAACGGGGCTTTATCAGTTTGAAAATATGACGTACCTTATCGCCACGCCAAGATAGATCCAACTTCTTTCTTCGTCCCACCGCTTCGCCGGAACTGGATAAAGCTGCATGAGAATATAAGCTGCGATCATCTCTTCATTCTTCGTCCCAGATATGAGCGCAGTACCAGCAGCAAGTTGACTATATTGAACCAGTAGCCGATAAAGATCTGGACGAGGCTCGTAGAACCTAGACGCGACACCACACACTTGATCACCATTAGTATTTCGGGGGCGTTCACATTAACAAAAGTATTCTTACTGATCGTAAAGAGGAATGGACTTCGCATAGCTACATATTGGGGAGTGTGAAGGTCAGGGTCTAGTAAGCTGGTCGACATGTTCATCTTCTCGAAATAACTAGGGCATGTCAATGAAGAAGTCATCTCCTGAAGATAAGTCTCACATATTGAACAAGCTGTCTGCTTCATTGATCGAGATAATCCCACGAGCCAAGATATGAGGCAGTTGTACTCCGGCCGCGAGCGGTTTCGTACGGATAGGATCGGGTCCCGGGCCTGGAAATTGTTCAGAGTCAAAGCGGAACAAAGGAGACCACAGAATGCGTACTAGGCCGGAAGAAATTGGTGTTCGCGACGCCAACAGCCTCTGACTCTGGTTCCACGCTCTTCTCCCTCGCGTTCTTCCTGATGGAGAGGACTGCCATCAAACCATAGGGAGCGTCTTCTCCAGGTAGAATCTTGAGTTGGGTCTTTTGGGCTCCTTGCCTCTTCGATATAGAACTGGCGGGTGAGCCCAATACGTCCCTTGTGTCATCCTCGGCAGTAGCATAACCAGATTCATCGTCAGACACATCTTCAGCCGCGTTTTCCTCGTCGCTATGATCTTCCATGTCGTTTGGATCGGTTGCAGGAATCAAGCCCCCAAACTCCCGGATAGACACGCGTGCCTTTGAAATCCAATCTTGCATCTCGGCATTCGGAACCACGGATTCGGTATTTGATTCCATTGGGGAGTGTATGCTTGATGTCGGAGAACGCGGTGAGTGGACTGTACTAGGGTTGTTCAGAGTCTCGATTTTCGCCATCAGCTCCTGGATTTGCTGGGCCTGCTCGCGGATTTGGTTCAGGAGGTGTTCTCGTTTGCTAGGTAAGAGTGTGCGTTTGTCACGCGGTGAGAGCGAAAAAAAAAAGAGTAGGACATACGGAGGGGTACGGCGAGGCTTGCGACCCGGAATGACACACTCTTGGCCTGCAGCCTTACAGCGCTTGCACGTGTCGCTGTCGTCCTTGAATTCACAACGGACCTAGGCCAAAGACATGAAATCCTGATTTTATCCCGTGTTGCGACTTACTTTGAGACTCTTACACCGCGCACATGCTCCTGTGCTATGATTGAAAACGATGAGACAATACTATGAGTACAACGCCAGGTTCGCTCACGGTTTTGGTCTGGGAGGTTCTTGTTCTGGAAGTTCAGGTTGATCTCCACGGCCATCATCATATTCATCGCTTGGCTTGTGTCTTTTGGCCGTTGGATGGAGGTCCTGCTGCATGTGCATATACGGGGCACCAAAGTAGACAGACTGCAACTCGGATTGTCGAGCAGGAAGTGGAAGTGGGGGAGAGAATTGCATAGGGCCGGTGGGAATGTATGCGTGAGCCATCGGATGGTTGTTCATGGTGACATTGGGATTGGGGGAGCCTTCCGGCGTATGGCTGGCCTCGAGATTTGGTGCATATTGGCTGGTTTGATAGTTTGTGTGGTTGGGTTCCAACGAATTCAAGCCTTGTTGGTTATAGACCGGAGAGATATGAGCAGAGTGGGGTGCGCCATAAGAGGACGAAGAGGTGTCCAGAGAGAGATTTACATCCACATCGTGATGGCTGTACGCGGAGGATCGTATCGGGGCTTGCTGCCTCGTGAACGGGGGAGAAGTTCCGAAAGAGACTGCGGATGAAAATGAGCCATATCTGTTGGGCGTTACGGGTACATTGAGTGTTGGGGGATGAAATTGGCGCTGCTGGGGAAAGCGCTTGACATTGGTCGGCGCATCGAGAGGATAAGAGATTTCTTCGAGCTGAACGGGTTGTTTGAATGCATATTGTGGATGATCCCACATGTTTTGGCCAGACATGCGCTGGGCTTGTGTCGACATATCCGGCGTAGACTTGGTGGGACTCGTGGAAGAAGAAGTGTATCCTATCGGGGCTAGTTCGGTAGAACTGCAAAGTTGCGGTCAAGCGTTGACAGGCGACTCGACACTTTTTATGCGCTTACCCGCTGGCTGAGGCTGTCCACGACGATGGCGACCCCGCAAAAGATAAAAGTGGTAGGGCAAGTCGAGAGTTCAGCGAGAGGGAGCACCGGGGTGGGCTGTGTGCCGCATGGCCTTCCTTTTGCGTCGTTACCGGCGGGCTGTTGTCGGTGCTGTACACAATGAGTACGTATTTTGTCTTTTTCTATCGGGGCTGTATTCGACACTGCAAGTATTGACCACAACGATGCTACTAACTTTGTGTTGCGTCGCTAGTAGGCTGAGTGGCCCAACTGTCGGGCGTCTGTCACCATTGAAGTCGGAGGACGGAAGCCAACTGGGTGACCGGTTTCAACTACTACCACGTTCACTACGGACCTTGACAAGACCTCGGTATTGACGACCAACGAGAACCAATTGTCTCTTGTCTGCATGGCGTACCCACAACACCACCTCGGAGCAAACCACAGAAGAGTAGCCTAGTTGCACCAACCCCGGAATGAGGATTCGGATCAGGTGGCTACCGGTTATCATTGTTCTTTGCAAATAACGCCAGTTGGGAAACCCTCACTTCTAACATGCGGTTGATGCGGTGTCCTACTCATGTCCGTAATACCTCATCCGAGGATATACATCCTAGTATCGGCCTCATTCAAGAGAGCAGTAAAAGAATGATTCGTTTATTACATCCTCGACAACAGGTCGCCATCAAGGATAGACTATCTCTGGTGCTTCTTTCTACTCATGCCTTGGCAAAGAAGCTCAAAGCCTTACGCCCTACGTTGCGCTGCCAAAAATTTGGTATCTCCTGCAGATACTGGGTCCGATTTCGTCATACTGAGCTTTCGTGTGGCACGAGGAGTAAAACTCGGGCTGTGCAGATATCGATTCCCCGAACGGATGGAAGAAAAAAAAAGAATCTCACCAGTGACGCCAGTAGTGATCCGCCGAACCAGACAGCATAGCTATCGGTGAGAAAAGCGATGAGTCCCCCTCCATAACGGTATTCATAAAATTTACCGTTGGCGCTTGTGTGAGATCACCTCGACTTCAACTCCGGAAGACTGGATACACTACATCAGAATACCTTTCGCGAGCCATCACGGATCTAACCTTTTGGGTACTGCCACTGGAGATTACACTAGCTTCGAGACGGCGATCAACCAATTGTTTAAGATCCCGTTTGAGTCGCTGTCCAAAGTGTTGGAACATCGTGGAACCTCCCGATAATACAATGTTCTACCCATTGTGGGTCAGTGAATTTCACCAGCTGGATGTCACTTACCTTGTACAACCCACGGCGGACATCAATCGGTGATGCCTGGATAACATCGTCAACAATCTCCGGGAGTGGCGTCAAGAAGTCGGACGAATATATCTCCGGGTTGAAGAAAATCTCGGGAGCAAGAAAACGCTCATATCCGACATCAATAGAATATTTCTAAAACGCAATCAGTCACGATCGTACGCTCCTCGACTGCAAACCTACCTTTCCGCTGACACTATGTTCGCCATCGTACCTCTCAAAGTACTTGTATGGCTCAGCATCATACTTTCTAAACTCCTTGACAATGTCTTGGCAAACGTAACTGTAAACTTCTTTCACCTTTGAGGCAACTCGCAACTGATCTTCCGGCGGTACGGTGACCGTTTCACCGCGCTCTCGTAAAAGATTGAGAACGAACTGGGTAATATCTCGACCAGCAATAGGAATGTGTTTGATCGCACTCCCAATCACATAGCCCTCCGCGCACGGAATCACGTGGGTGACACCGTCACCAGAGTCAATGACCGTGCCTGTCAATGTTCTATCTGTGACTCTGTTGGACGACCATGATGCAGCAAGCGCTAACACCGCTTGAACAGCAATGTAGAGGCCTTTGATGTTGAAAGACTCGAAGAATATTTCGGCTGTTTGTTCCCTGTTCTCTGGGGGATTGAGGGGAGGCTCAGTCTGATAATCTCGGATCAATACCACCTTATTCTTGCGACCACAGGAGACTGACCAGAAGAAAGTAATGATCCTCGGGCTCCGCGCGTAGGTACTTGAAGATCGTCTGTTCCCAGTAGCGCTCCATGTGATCCCAATTGTCAATCATACCATGACGAATGGGATAGTGTACGCCGTATCCGGGTGTCTTTGCATTCGCCAGCGCTTCGTCTCCGATAAAGAAATCGAGGTCTTCGACGCCGCGTTTCGAAGCAAGGTTGCCAGGCTTTGCTGGGATCGGAGGTCCCCCACGCGTTGATTGCGCGGCAGGACCACGTATCGCGATCGCTGTCGGAAATACACTGTGTTTTGGTGAGCTAGGCCAAACCACGGCGAACCACGACACAGTACTCACAACGAAGGGTCGGAATTGCCCGCGAAACTGAGTATGGATCAACATCGATGCCATGTTTGACAAGGCTCAGTGAGCATACCCTATCTTTGAATAACCTGTACCATTATCGCAAATAATGGGTGCGAGCAGCGACATCGTTGTTCGTTGTGCTATCAAATCTCTGTAAACAGCGTTGCTGCGATGATTTTGTTTTGTTTTGTATGGCAAAGGCTTTGGATCCTAATGAAGACAAACAACGGGCTCTCCTTCTGTACGCCACCGGATGTTGACAAAAACATGACTCTCGAGTTTCCTCGTTTTCATCGGCCTAGGTTCGCTTCGCCGACATTTTATTTAATCTCATTTTTGTCCTCCTGCAAGGAGGCTTTCCGCATGCGAAAATATTTCCTTAATATGCTGCCACAGACGGTAATGCCGTGCCGGCCATTCCGCAACGGGAAACCCGGTCCTAGTTGGAATTCTCTGTCATCGGGACTGTTTTGAACTTTATTCTCATTGCATCGTGACTGTCATCCCTGTCTCCCGCTAGCGCAACAATGCCTCTGATCAACATACTTTTGACAGGAGCAACTGGTACGTTGAAACATCATTCTTGAGGTAGCTGAGAAGACATGTTGCTGTTTTGCCCGTAGGGTACATCGGTGGTTCAGTACTTTCAGCTCTTCTCCGCCATCCGAGAGCAGACGAATTCGATATCACTGTACTTGTTCGTTCCAGGGAGAAAGCGCGTCTCTTTGAGGCGGTCCGTGTCACGCCGGTAGTAGGCTCACATGAAGATGCTGTCCTACTCAGCAACCTCGCTTCCCAAGCTGACGTTGTGATCGCATGCGTATGCATCCTATGACGTCTCTCCTTGATGGTTAACTGATCAGGTGTTATACCTAGGCGGACGCCGAAAACCTGAACGCTGCGAAAGCTATACTCGGCGGATTAAAGCATCGCCATGATGCCACTGGGAATCCGCCTGTTCTGATTCATACCGTTAGTATCACATCATCTTTCCCCTGTTTCATGTGCTAATTACTTCATACAGTCGGGAATTGGTGCGGTCCATGTGTTGTGACAGCCTGGACCGTTTCAGAATACCCCTTATTTTAGGTGTGCTCATTGACGACGCCAGAGGAAATTATCGCTCTGATGTCGTATATTCGGATCTGAACATTCACTTGCTGGAGTCCCTGCCTCGCACTCAACCACACAGAGAGGTTGATAAGGCCATCACGGATGCCGGTGAGGAAGGTGTGTTCCGAGCCAATAACACTTGCGCCCATGTGTTTATGTTTATTTAGGATATGTCAAGACATGCATCATTCTGCCAGGTTTGGTGTATGGCACCGCAGATACCCGTCTCGTTTCTCTTGGAATCCAGAACCCGCGATCCCAGCAGATTCCCGCGGCTATCGATGCAGGTATCGATCGACGTCAGGGTGGTATAGTCGGCAAAGGCAAGAATATCTGGTCACACGTCCACATTGAAGATCTTGCGTGTTTGTACATGCATATTTTTGATGCCGCCATAAATTCTTGCCGTCTTTACGTCGGTCGCATCGGGATGTACTTTGCGGAAAACGGAGAATGCGAGGTTGGAGACATCTTTTGTGCAGTGGCAAAAGAGCTCAGCGCTCAAGGGTGCGGTACGCGTCTTCCGACAGTCTTTACGCGGGAAGAGATGGAGAAATATGCGTTCGTAAGTCATTTAACGTGAAGTGATTTACTCCAGGCTGAATTGATGCTTCAGACTCTGGCGATGGGCGCAAATGCTCGTGCCAAGGGAGAACGAGCCAGATTAATTGGATGGAAACCGGTACATGGTACACAGACCATGTTGGAGAGCATTCGTGACGAGGTGGCAGAGTTGATACACAAGAAGTAAGTCTAACAAAAGATTGTGTGGCACTCGGGATCTCCCAGTAAGCAGAGTCGAACTTGTATGTATCTATGAGTTGAAACACTTACAACCTATGCAATCAATCTTGTCAAATCTTGTCACAATTTGGCAACCCATCACAATTCACTGGATTTTCAGGGTTGCCCTGGACTTGCAGGCCGTGGTAACAGACAGCGCTAATTAAAATGTTCTCAGGGGTAGACAGCTTGACGATTGCCGCACTGGCACCCTACTACGTGAGTGAATATTGCTATTCTTGTTTAGTGATTGTTCTAACATTCCGTTATAAGACTATCTGTGGAAGCCTCGTTTTCGCTTCCTCATTCATGCCCCAACACGCACCATTGCGTCAACTCCGCTCGTTCTAGCACACTCTCCTTTCTTCACGGTGACAAACCATTCTGATAGGGTGGCTCGCACTGCTGGCAGCTGATCATGGCACCTTCTTATCCTGCCTCAACCAGTTCTGTTGCTACCAACAACTTCATCGCGGCGGGCTTAATTGCTGGGTTTCTCGGTCTTGTTGTAGCGTTATCTCTACTCTGCGTTTGCTGTTTTTATCGTTCAAGGGCCGAAAAGATACGAGTTGAAGCACGAAGAGCTGCAATCCTCCGTTCTCGGGGTGTAGTACAACCATCGATGGCAGAGCGTAATGTTTTATCACCAAGGTACTGAGTGGAATATTCCGATTTTATCGCTCACCAACTCAACCCCTCTGTTTAGCCGGGTCCACTGTCGGCCGTCAATCGCCATCCCTGAGAAAAGCTTCCCTCGCAGTCCGCATTCGCGTTCACATGACAAGTTATCCAACAAGGGGGGCATTTTGCTTAGGCGCGATTATTCCCCTTCCTCTTCCAGATCGTCTTTCCAACGTCCATCTCCTTGTTCTTCGCCTCGCCTACGTACATTATCAAGCCTTAACCCGGCATGGACCCGACACGACAGATCCTCTTCTGGATTCTCCATGTACTCGACTCCTTCCCCATCTGGATCAAACTGTCGTCTACCTTCTGTCAGTTTCGTATTCAACCAACCAAAACCTGTGCGCCAGCTTTTCGAGCGATCCCTTCCAGACGAGTTGGAAATCACTCGATGTGGCGAGTATCTTACAATGCTCCAACCCTTTGATGATGGGTGGTGTCTCGTCGCTCGAGACAAATCACCCGCGGGTCGCGCATCCTACCTCTCCGTGCTCAAAGGCGAAAACGTCGACATCGGACTCGTACCCGCATGGGTATTTGCTGAGCCGATCGAAGGTAGCATCGTCACACGACCTTTTCGGGGCTCGAGCGTCAATGCACTCCACACGGGTGGAAAGCCCACCGCGAGGGGTGCCGTTCCTTCTTGGTCATTTTTTGCATGATGAATGTATTGCTGTCTTTTCTTTTTTTAGTTATTTATATATTCATTTTCCCTCATTCGGGTTTTATCGGGGTTTGCTTTGCTGGTCAAGTTGTTGTATTCTTTACATCCTAGGCGCCCGCGCGTTTGCGCAACTCATGGTGCCCACGTTTATCGGCACAGCTGCCGCGCAGTTGTCACTACATTCTTTTTGATAGATTTCCTTTCTGAGATCGCATATGTGGTTTAGTAGTCACAATAGTCACAAGCAGAATAGATGTTGTACTCGCTTACCTGCGACACTGTTTCACTTGGTTGGAACCGATGACTATCTAATAGTACTAGTGACCTCAGTTAGAGCTCGCCGATCAATCCAGTATGACAGCCTGGCACATTTTGGCGTGACAGCGACGTCTCTTGGGATAATACATCTTGTTGTTTATCTGGAAGAACACCAACAATCGGGTCAATTTTTCATTGGCAGTCCTTGACGGGGGAAAGCAGAAATCCCAAAAGTCCAGAGCACGCATGTGCAGTAGAGTGACTTGAACTTGGAGTCATGTTCTACTCGGCATCTCCCGACTCCCATTGATCATGACAAGTTCCCACCACCTACTCTTGACCAGAAATATTGAGAGAAACATATATTCACCAGTAAGTACGACTTGATAGATTGTCCTACATAGGGCTTCATGCCCCTCATGGGGACATAATTAGACACGAAAAAAGTACTGATGAATTGGTCACTCTCTAGTAGATTGCGTCACACAAGTACATCTCCAACTTGGTAGCTCGAGTGTGCTTGACGGATGCTCGGCGCGAACAAACGTTAGATTGACGGTGACTTCCGGCGTCGGACGGGTGAGTCATCAACTTTATTATACAGGCCTCCTCGAGATCTCGCTACAGAGAAAACTCAACTCCCGATGAAACGGTCGGCATCCTCGTCAAAAGGCCCATCAAAAAGACGACAAAACAATTGAACCGTGAGTAGCGATCGCGTATAAAGTCACTCTACGGGCTATGGTCTCTTTCCATAGTAAAATGATTCCAAATCGTATGGATCGACCCTTTTGATACATCTTGGCTCTGGCCGGATCCAGTTGTCTGATCCATTCGACATCTCTCGAGTGGGTCGTTCCGCGGCCGTGCTTTGCGTGCCGGATTTAGTCCATCTCCTTTGCTTACCAGGTTCTGACTGGCGACCAGCATCCGTCATCGCTGGAAGCTCAAACATAGGAAAACCAAAAGGCCAGGTGGGCAGATAACACATCTCCTATCACCACTCGTGAGTCATTATGATACACAGACATACAACGTCGCACGGCCGCGAAAAAGACGTACCTCTGGACCACATTTTGGATTACACTTCACCCATACGCTCCAGTCGAGCCATTCCATTAGGCGGTTCAAGTCCTCTGCCCATTGACTCTGAATCCGAGTAATTTCGGTGATGTGAGGAGAGTCCTTGGTGTTCAACAATTGATCGATGCCAGCATACACCCCCGCGGCCCACATCTTTGTCACTACACGGCAAATCTCTCGATTGGTCCCCCGCACAGCCTGAAGAAGTAATCTCTCCGAGTCAGTCATGGAGTCCAACTGGGTCTCTATGTATTTCGTATGCGTCGTGGCACAGAACCTGTATATGGGAATCGCCCAGTCTAGGTTTGTCGTGTCCAGAGGCTCAGCTGGCGTGGCTGACGCGAGCATATAAGGCGTCAACATGACTCTCAGTTGAGTCTGTGTCTTATTGGTGAGCTCGAGGATATCGTTGAAATTTTCCGTCGACGAGTTCAGGAGATGGCGCGTCAGATCTAGCCGTCCGGAGAATCGATTGACCAAAACCCGGAAGAGTGTCCTCCAATCAATTCCACTCGATAGGTTCGGGGGTCTGACCAAGGCAGCCTCCACCCTCGCCCTGACAGCCGACCAATCTTTACTGGATATGTTTCCTGTGCGGTGGTCCCACCTTTCCCGACCGGCACGAATGGGGACCAACGAAGGTGCAAGCTGGGTGTCATAGAGAGAAACCAGTCCGGGTAGATCCAACTGGATGCGAGTCTCTCCAGGGAAGTGATTGTTCCAGGAACCGGTGTTTATGGCTTCAAATGGGACAAATGTTGCTATCAGAGACGACCTAAGCTTTTCTCTAGGAGGGCATTCGGCAATCAAAGACTTACGGAACGCGGGCGGAGTGCTTTCCCAATTCACTATATTCGCCAAAGAGACCACACTGACGCCAGAGGTAAAGTCACAGAGGATAATCTCACTAGAGCCGTTCAAGGGGTGCCAAGCTGCATGCAAAACGATGACTTACAAATTCACCTCCATCCTACGATTCGGTGTCAGCGATCAATATACGCAAGTCTCGGAGAAGAAGATCCATACCTGACAAAGCCATCCACATCGAGACTCTTTCCCCACTCACAAAGGTCTTGAGCACGCTTCCATTCGTCGAATATGCCATCAGGAGGAGTGATCTTGTCCCACGCAAGAAGATCTCCAGTATCCAT
Organism: Xerocomus spinulosus; assembly: GCA_038094075.1. Taxonomy (NCBI): domain Eukaryota; kingdom Fungi; phylum Basidiomycota; class Agaricomycetes; order Boletales; family Boletaceae; genus Xerocomus; species Xerocomus spinulosus. The sequence goes on along the minus strand of JBBPTN010000115.1, from coordinate 26,913 downwards.
TGAGCCGTACGGAATCTTTGCGGCACTGCTGCCATCGAAATACAGTACTTTAAGAGGGCGAGTGGTGGTGAGCGTGAACTGCCAGCAATCTGGTCGAGGTAGATCGACCTGAAGTCCGTACTGGCAGAAAAGGTACGCATGTTCAGGCTCTGTAGCAACCCATTCTGGACCGGTCGGCAGCTGATTGTCAGGTGCACCATGGTAGAACGTGGTGCCCTTTGGAATAACTCCGGGCACGATATTGTGGCCTGGAGGGGACAGTTAACAGAGTCAAGTGAGCGAACTGGCCGCTCACCGTTTCTCATGCGGGTGTTGGGCCATTGCTGAAGTAGTGAATACACCGTCTCGAACACGAGGTGGTCAGTGTCGTTGGGGTTCGGGGGCCTGTTCAAGCTCCACTTCACAGGATCTCCATCTGTACGGATATCGTGCCAGTCCTGCCCAAGACCAGATCTCAATGGCACCTGAACCGCGAGGGCAAGAACGGATGTGAAAAAACTGGAGAGGAGGACTCTTCGCATCTTGGAAAACCCATAGGATTCGAGGGCATTTATCAGTCAATACCTCGGTATAGGCTAGCGATACATCGGAGTCCTTTTCAGGAAATTTGGTCCCCAGCGCGGAACGCCGTCGAAACGCGATCTGAAGATAGCACCGCAAGGCATGGTACGTATTTGATCCTAGCTTTAACGACGAGACAGTTCCAGACGGATATTCCCAGCATATGAGAACCGTTTCTCCGCTGCGTTGCCTTCCAATGGCTTAGGTCGTGTTGGATGAAGTAGTCCTCACAGGAGGTTCAACTTCCAACCCTTCGAGGCCATAGATGGACGGCTGGGACGGAACCACCTGTCATTCTAAACTGCTTTGCACTCGAAGCAGGAGAATAATCGCACACACTGATTTCGGTTTCCGATGAGTTTCAGGTCCTACCCGATGCTCGGTAGCCGACCTGACGTGTGCAGAATAAATGAACGAGCCGACAGCGTATGTGTGCTCGGAGTCTCGGACAAATCATGGCTACGTACGCTCCTTGAATGCCCCAAAGGTTGCATCTTTCGACGTTTTAACTAGCCAAGGCCGTTCTGTGCATGCGAAGAAGCATGGGACCACAAGTCTACATGCAAGATGAAACCTTGATACGGATTTTCGGGGACCAATTTGGCGTTTATAAAACTCAGTTCACCCGATACACACTGTTCCGCGTCTCGGGATTCACTGTCGCCTGGGAGTCGACGGGTAAGAGTAGGCCAGGGATTCCGAAAATGTGCACGTCGAACACCCGAGCTCGATCGATCGGTCTTTAAGCACACATGGCCGATTATTGCAGAAAAAGTCTGATGATTCAAACAGATCCTATCAACTTTCCTTGTGCGAATCTTTGGTTGGCATCTTTCCATCGTACACCGTTTCAAGATCGTAGGGATCAATCCGTCTGATACACCTTGGTTGGGGTCGCACCCAGTCGTTTGCTTTGGGCTCTACAACATTCGACATCACTCGAGCGACCTTTTCTGTGGCCATGGCTCGCTTGTCGAAGTTGATCCACCCTTTCGGCCCCACTAGATCTGACAGACGATCGGTGCTGGTCGTGTTCAGAGTAAAGCCGGGAAATCCGACAGGCCAAGTAGGCAGGTAACACATTTGCTATCGATCGTTCACATGTTGAGTATCAAGTTTGCATGGCCAGGAAACAGACGTACCTCTGGACCGCACTCCGGATTACACTTCACCCACACGTTCCAGTCAAGCCAGGCCATCAAGTGGTTCAGGTCCTCCACCCATTGGGTCCAAACCTGAGTTAGCTCGGTGATGTCGGCAGAGTCGTTTGAGTTCAACAACTGATCTGTGCCAGCATACACCCCAACAGCCCACATCTTCGTCACCACGCGGCAAATCTCCCGAGTGGTTCCTTTCACAGCCCGCAATAGTAATTTCTCCGAGTCCGTCATCGAGTCCAATTCGGACTCCAAGGGCATCGTGTGTGTCGTCGCACAGTGCTTGTAAATAGGAATTGCCCAGTCCAGGTCAGTCTTCTCTGATGCGTCCTTTGGTTTGGCAGATAAAAGGATATATGGTGTCAACATGACTCTAAGCTGACTCTGGGCTTTGTGAGCGAGATCGAAGATGTTGGTTGCATCTACCGACGAGTTCAGCAGGTAATGCGTCAGTTCGAGCCGCCCGGCGAATCGATCGGCTATGACCTGGAAGAATGTCTTCCAATCGATGCCGCTCGAGAGTCCCGAGGGCCTGGCCAACGCTGCTTCCAGCCTCGACTTGACAGCAGCTAGATCCTCGCTAGATGCGTTTCCCGCGCGATGATCCCACCTCTCCCGACCAGCTCGAACGGGAACCAACGAAGGCACAAGTTGGGTGTCGTAGAAGGAAACCATTCCGGGTAGGTCTAGTTGGACGCGCGTCTCGCCAGGAAAGTGATTGTGCCAGGAACCGGTGTTCATGACTTCAAACGGAACAAATGTGGCTATCAAAGTTACATGAGTGCCGTCAGCGGGCATTTGGAATTCAAAGGACCTACGAGCCACTGGTGGAGTGATCTTCCAACTTGCTAGATTCAACCAGGAGACCACGCTGGTGCCAGAAGTAAGGTCACAGAGGATGACCTCGCTAGGGTCGTTCAAGGAGTGCAAGGCGTCCTACGGAATGATCACTTACAAATCCATCTCCATCCTATAACACCATGGCGACAATCAGCACGCGTGTAAATACCGGAGGTGGAAAAGGTGTACCTGATGAAGCCATCTACACCGAAATTCGATCCCCACTTGCAAAGGTCTTCAATCCGCTCAAACTCGTCGAATATATCATCGGGAGGAGTGACCTCGCCCCACGCAAGAAGATCTCCTGTATCCATTGATCCATACGGAATCTTTGCGGCACTACTCCCATCAAAATACAGTACTTTAAGAGGGCGAGTGGCGCTGAGCGTGAGTTGCCAGCATCCAGGTTGTGGAGATTCGACTTCGATCCAGTCATGGCAAAAGATGTACGCATGCTCGGGATCGGTAGCAACCCATTCTGGACCCACTGGCAACTCTTGGTCGGGCCCACCACGATAGAGAAGCGTTCCCTTTGGGATGGTTCCAGGCACGATGTTATGGCCTAGAGAAGATGAGTCAACGAAGTGAACAAACGAATTATCTGCTTACCATTTCTCATCCGTGTGTTGGGCCAATGTTGAAGTAGTGAGTGCACCGTCTCGAACACGAGGTGATCGGTATCGCTGGGGTTCGGAAGTCGGTCAAGGCTCCACGCATCCTGGTCGGTGAGATGGGCTTGGTTCGTGTTTTGCCGACCATAATCAGGTCCCAATGGCACTTGGATGGCGAGGGAAGGAATCAGAATCGATGCGGCAAGACTGAAGAGAGTTACTCTCTGCATCGTAGAGTACCAGAGAGGTCGCTATGGGGAACTCGAGGGGTTTTATCAGTCAGGTGGGTCATTTTGGGCGCAGGGTTGAAACACGTACTTATTAATAACGTACTTTGCGTCCACTCTAGAAGGCACATTGCCGCGCGATCGCACCGCACCGAGGTAGGGTAGGTACTGTCCGATCCCCGGCATCCGTTCCCAGCAATGGGATAGTTACAGAAAGTATATACCCGACTGAGCTGCCCTACCGCGTTTTTTTTCGATTTTGCATGCTAACGGACCACGGTATTGACCGAATGAAATAGTCTGGTCACATACCTGGTGAGCAGACATCTATCAAAAGGACGTTTGATATTGATAAATCACCGTCGGCCCGGGAGCCCCGGGAATTCCGATGGTAGCCTCCTACCAGGTGGTCTTTTATAAGCAACGTTTTTACTACGCAGGCTGCAGCGTCTTCTCCGTCGCGCATATAAGGTGCCATGAAAGAAGACGGCCTGGTTGCTCAGAATTCTCCCAGCGTATGCCATTCACTACAAGTTCGCGACTCGAGGACGTGGCAGTGGCGACCATCGGACCGCCTAACGACGTTGAGGGAGATGAACTCTTGGCAGCTTCTTCGGCGGGGCCCGTGTGCTGAGATACGAGCCTAGATGTAGCTTCCTTGCTGACATTTCCCGCATCCCGGGATTTGCGATATTGGAGCAGTTTAGTACAACTGGGCTGTGCACATTGAAACGCTCCCTCTTCCTGGTGGTAGTGAAAAAAGAAGGTTGTGGTATTTGGCAAGGTTTCTCAGGCCTAAATTATATACAACACAACACGCACAGATAACGGATGCGTTACTCGTGGGTAAGTTTAAACACAAAGATATCGATCGAGTAGTCTGGTTTGGAGAGCACAAACGATATATTGCCATGTGGTATCGTGCGATCGACGAAGCATTACTCGGTGTTGTAAGGAGAAATCCGGGGTATACATTTGGGTTGTGGCCGAATCCAGTCATCCGGGCCAAACTTTATGGCTTTCGCGAGACTTTCCATGGCTGTAGTCCGCATGTCAAAGTCGGTCGTTCTCTCGGGATCCGACGGCGATGGCATACGGTGCCTAGCAAACAGCGGAAATCCAGAAGGCCACGTAGGCAGGTAACACATTTCCTGTATAGCCAATAAAGTTAGAATACGAGATTTCGTGACCGCAACAGACGTACCTCGTAATCGCAGCGTGGATGGCACTTTATCCACACGCTCCAGTCGAGCCACGTCATCAATTGATTCAGATCTTCTGCCCATATGCGCCATACGTGAATTACCTCGGCGATGTCAGGGGAGACCACTGTATTCAACGACTGATCGATGCCCGCATATACCCCGGCAGCCCACATCTTGGTCACCACGCGACAAATCTCCTGGCTCGTTCCTCGCGCGGCTCGGAGCAGTAGTTTCTCCGAGTCAGTCATAGTAGAGTCCAATTCCAAAAATTTCGTGTGCGTTGTGGCACATAGCTTGTAAATGGGTATCGTCCAGTCGAGGTTGGCCTCGTTCAATGGGTCAGTCGACATGACCGACAAGAGAATATACGGCGTCAACATGATCCTGAGCTGAGTATGAGCCTTCTTGGCGAGATCCAAAACTTTCTCTGGATCTCTGGTCGACGCGTTCAGGAGGTCGCGTGTCAGTTCGAGCCGCCCAGCGAATCGGTCAATGATGACCTGAAAGAGTGTTCTCCAGTCAATTCCGCTCGACTGCCCCGCGGGTCGGATTAATGCTGCCACTAGTCTTGACTTGACTGCAGACCAATCGTCACTGGATATATTCCCCACACGATGGTCCCACCTCTCTTGGCCGGCCCGAGCGTCGACCAACGAAGGGACGAGTTGAGTGTCATAAAAAGAGACTAATCCAGCTAGATCCAACTGGACACGAGTTTCTCCGGGAAAGTGATTGTGCCAAGAACCAGAGTTCATAACTTCGAACCAGCTGGATGACGACGCGGCTATGAAAACACCACCTAAGCACTTTTGGAGCGAGAAACGCTACAGATTTAAAGACTCACACTCTGATGGTGAAGTATGTCGGTCCGCCAAATTCGCAAGAGACACCACACTGATGCCAGAGGTAAAGTCACAGAGCATGGCCTCACTGCAGACATGTAAGGCGAGTCAAGCTGCGTTCAAAGGAACCACTCACAAATTCATTTCCATCCTGTACAAGAAATGTTCGACATAGGGAGAAAATTGAAAACAGTGGGACCATACCTGATAAACGTGTCCACATTAAAACGTTTCCCCCACTTACAAAGGGCTTCGATTCGTTGCCATTCATCGAACACCACTTCAGAGCTAGCTTCACCCCACGCAAGAAGATCCTGTGTGTCCATTGTACCATATGGAATCTTTGCAGCACTAGTGCCGTCGAAATATACAACTTTGAGAGGACGGGTGGTCATGAGCGTGAAATGCCAACATCCAACTGGAACATAGTCTGGCGGTGGAGTATCACGACAAAAGATGTAGGAATGTTCAGGATCGGTAGAGACCCAATCCGGACCGGGCGGCAACGTGTTGTCATTCGTACCACGATAGAGAAGCGTGCCTTTCGGAATGACTCCAGGTACAATGTTATGGCCTGGAGGAGAGAATGTGTGCCACACGGTGAAAGAGTGTAGACCACGTACCATTCCTCATGCGAGTGTTGGGCCAGTGTTGGAGAAGTGAGTACACCGTCTCGAACACGAGGTGATCAGTATCGTTGGGGTGTGGAAGCCTGTCGAGGCTCCATTCCATGTTATCCTTGTCGCCGAGAATGTCACCTTGGTTTCCTTCTTGTAAATGGAGACGGGTATCCCATTGAAACGGCACCTGAATAGCGAGTATTGGAAGCAGAATTGATGCAAGGAGAGTCAAATGAGTGACTCGCAACATCGTCCAACACTTGCAGACCTGATGGCACGGCGGTGGTGTAGGCTATGCATGCGTGCCAATTTTCGTATTGTTGGGATTGTGAGAAAGTGCTGAAAGTAAATATGACAACAGAAATTTCATTAGAAGATGCTACTCCAAAGTCTCCAAATACCTTCTCTTCCGTTCATACATCATGGTACCCCGGGTTCTACCTATTATCTACAATCTATGGTCATGTTGCACAAATGCCGTCACTATTGTAATCGTAAATTCGAGGACGACACTTTGGGGTGTGGTACGCTACAACTATTCAGTGTCGTACGGAGCAACCCGCCGAATACACCTGGGTTGTGGTCGAATCCAGTGGTCTGGGTCAGGCTTAAGGGATGGTCCATCAGAATGTCGCTGAAGTCCATAGCTCGCACTCCCAGGGAAGCCAGCAGGCCACGTAGACAAGTAGCATATTTCCTATAGGGATAACAATATCAGTATGCAAGCTTCTGTGATCGCATCACACGCACCTCTGGACTACAACGGGGATTGCACTTCACCCACACGCTCCAATCAAGCCACGTCATCAGGTGGCTCAAGTCCTCTTCCCATTCGTTCCAAAGTTGGGTTAGTTCGGCGATGTCGGCAGATTTCTTTGTGTTTAGCACCGCATCGAGACCCGCATACACCCCAGCAGCCCACATTTTTGTCACCACTCGGCAAATCTCTCGACTGGTCCCCTGCACGGCCCGGAAAAATAACTTCTCCGACTCGGTCATAGAACCGAGCTCGGATTCCAAAGCCTCCGTGTGTATCGTAGCACATAACTTGTATATGGGAATCGTCCAATCCAAGTCATTCTTGTTCAGTGTGTCAGTTGGCGTAGCCGATAAAAGCATGTACGGCGTCAGCATGATTCTGAGCTGTGTATGAATTTTGTCGACGAGACCGTGAATATTGCTTGGATCTGCCGCCAACGAATCCAGCAGGTGGCGCGTTAGTTCCAGCCGCCCGGCGAATCGGTCAACGATGACCTGGAAGAGTGTCCGCCAGTCAATTCCGCTCGACTGCTCTGTGGGTCGGATTAATGCGGCCTCTAGTCTTGACTTGACTGCAGACCAATCGTCACTGGATATATCCCCTACGCGATGGTCCCATCTTTCTTGACCGGCTCGAATGGGGACCAACGAAGGCACAAGTTGGGTGTCATAGAAAGAGACCAACCCACCCAGGTCCAGCTTGATGCGTGTCTCGCCAGGAAAGTGGTTGTGCCAAGAACCAGAGTTCACTACTTCAAATGCTGCGGGTGACGCTTCCGCTGGCAAAGTCACATGAGTATTTCTAGGGCAAGAGAACCAGACAAGGACTTACACATAGGCTCTACGTTTCCCCGACTCGCTAAATTTGCGAAAGAAAGCACTCTGACGCCAGAGGTAAAGTCACACAGTATGACCTCACTGCAGTCATGTGAAGACATGCCAAGCTGCGTTCAAAATGATCACCTACAAGTCCATTTCCATCCTATCAGGATGATCAATGCATGAAGATGATAAAAAATAGTAAAACTATACCTTAAAAACGCGTCCACATTAAGAACACTTCCCCATTTGCAAAGCCTTTCTATCCTTTCCCTTTCACTGAGAACGTTATCGAAACCAGATTCGCCCCATGCAAGAAGGTCTTGTGTGTCCATTGAACCGTATGGAATCTTTGCAGCACTACTACCATCGAAATATACGACCTTGAGGGGACGAGTAGTTACGAGCGTGAGATGCCAGCACCCCATGGGCATAAACTCGGGTGGGGGAACATCTCGGCAAAAGATATATCCGTGTTCCGGATCCGTAGCGACCCAATCCGGACCCACGGGCAACTCACCGCTGTCCCCTCCACGATAGAGAAGTGTACCTTTTGGAATGACTCCGGGTACAATGTTGTGGCCTAGAGGGGAGAATGCGTTTTGCAAATCAAAAGAAGTACGCGTCACGTACCATTCCTCATACGGGTGTTGGGCCAGTGCTGAAGTAGTGAATACACCGTCTCGAACACGAGATGATGAGTATCGTTTGGGTGTGGAAGCCTGTCGAGACTCCAGTCGAAACGATGCTCGTCTCCGAGAAAGCCTTGGGGATTAGCATTTCCTTTGAACTTGAACGGTACCCGGGCAGCGAGTATAGGAAGAATAACTGATGCAAGGAAAGTCAAATGAGTAACTTGCACCATCATTGAACACTACAAAAGTGGTCAGAACAGAGCAGGTGGCGCCCAGTCGTCTTCATGGCTAACTCGCTGCTATATGGGACTCGGTTGTCAGTGATCTCACGATACTACCGTCGTTCGGAGTTTCAACCAGCCTATTTCCCGATTCCCGAGAAGGAGTGTAGTTGTCATCCATTGTAGCCCATCTCCGAGTTCGTGGCCAATTACACTGGCTGTTGAGTCATGTCCCAGATAGTCCGGACATGTACACTTGGGATTAGCGTCGTGGGATGCCATCAATACATTACGTACAACCACTGCTGTTACACTGCCGCAACAGTACAAGGTCAACTAATCTCCAAATGTAAAAAGTTCTATTGATTAACAAAGTCATGGTCACGGAGGCTAGCATCCTTAAACGACGCTTTGCATGGTATCCTGTATTGCTAGAAAGCTATCATTCAAAAGTTGTAGGGAGCAATTCCTGGAATACATCTTGGTTGCGGCCGAATCCAGTCGTCGGGGTCTGGCTCGATGACATTTTGCATCTGCTCAGCGAGGTCTTCCATAACCATAGCCCGCAATTCGAAGCTGGTGGGTCTCTTTGGACGTCGTGGTCTGTCAGGATCTGCCGGCCGTCCTGGTTTGTGCCGCCAGTTTCGGGGGAAACCGATAGGCCATGTAGGCAAGTAACACAACTCCTGCGTGGCAGCAATGTCAGAGCCGGGTTATGGATGATCGCAGAAGACGTACATTGGAGTCACAGTCAGGATCGCATTTTACCCACGCGCTCCAGTCAAGCCATGTCATCAACTGGGTCAAGTCCTCTGCCCATCGGCTCCAAACCTGAGCTATTTCGGTGATGTCGGGAGCGTCCCTTGTATTCAATGCGGGATCAAGGCCTGCATATACTCCGGCAGCCCACATCTTCGTCACCACACGACAAATTTCTCGGCTAGTCCCCTGTGCAGCCTGAAGAAGCAACTTCTCCGAGTCAGTCATAGACTCGAGGTCAGTCTCCAAAGCCTCCGTGTGTACTGTGGCACAGAACTTGTATATAGGGATTGTCCAGTCTAGGTCGGTCTTGTCCGATGAATCGTAGGGTGTCGCAGATATTAGGATGTATGGCGTTAGCATGATTCTGAGCTGAGTGTGGATTTTATTGGCGCGTTCCAAAATTTCGTCTGGATCAGTGGCCGGTGAAGTCAATAGATGACGCGTCAGTTCAAGCCGTCCAGCGAATCGGTCGACGATGACTTGAAAGAGTGTCTTCCACTCAATTCCACTCGACAAATCAGAGGGTCCGACCAGGATTTCTTCCAGCCTTGCCTTGACAGCAGCCAAATCCTCGCTAGATATGTTCCCCACGCGATGGTCCCACCTTTCTTGACCGGCCCGAATGGAAACCAACGAAGGCACACGCCGAGTATCGTAGAAAGATATTAGTCTAGCTAGATCTAGCTGGATTCGGGTCTCGCCGGGGTAGTGATTATGCCAAGAGCCAGAGTTCACAACTTCAAACGCATCGGGTCTCCCTTCGACTATAAGAATGCGCTCAAAATGTTGCTCAAACAAATGTACAACGGATAAAGGGCTTACCTATAGGTGGGTGTCTTCCCCGGCCTACCAGATTCGCAAAAGAAAGTACACTAACCCCAGAAGTAAAGTCGCAAAGCATGGCCTCACTGCAATCGTGTAAAGAGGGACCGAGCGACGTTCAAATGGTCACTCACAAATCCATTTCCATCCTGTAACGGTGCTCAGTGCATGGACGTATCGAGGGAATTAGCAACCAACCTTACAAAGGCATCCACACCAAACTTTTTCCCCCACTCACAAAGGGCGTCGATACGTTCCCTTTCATCAAATAGAAAACCAGAACCGGCCTCCCCCCACGCGAGCAGATCCTGTGTATCCAATGAACCGTACGGGATTTTCGCAGCACTGCTCCCATCAAAGTATATGATTTTCAGGGGACGAGTGGTTACGAGTGTAAGGTGCCAACACCCTTGGGCGATAAAATTAGGTGGAGAGCTCTCCCGGCAGAAGATAAACGAATGTTCAGGATCTGTAGCAACCCAGTCCGCACCCTGCGGTAACACGTTGTCGTCCCCGCCACGGTAGAGAAGCGTGCCTTTCGGAATGATTCCTGGCACAATGTTATGGCCTAGAGAAGGTGTTTTCGACACGATGACACAAGCGCATGCATTGCTTACCATTCCTCATGCGGGTGTTGGGCCAGTGTTGGAGAAGTGAGTACACCGTCTCGAACACAAGATGATCGGTATCATTAGGATGCGGAGGCCTGTCGAGGCCCCATTCCAGACGATCATTGCCGAGAATGGGCTCCTGGTATCCTTCTTGCAAATGAAGGTTAGTTCCATATCTAAACGGTATCTGGACAGCGAGCGCAAGACCAATAACTGATGCAAAGAGGCTCAGTAGTTCGGCTCGCAACATCGTCGAACACAGACAAGTGGTTGAGTCAGAACACACCTGCTGCGGCTGGGCACAATAACCCGGCGATTAGTTTGTTCACAGATTCACCGAGCGGACTTTGAATCATCTCAATCCTGACCTTGCATCACAGTTGCAGAGATCCCAATATTTTCAATGAACCAGCGATTTACTGGTTGCATTGGCCTCAGGAATGCCAGACCTCGCGAAAACACATCGATTTCTATATCATCGCTCTAATCACTGACCATGCCTGACTAGTAACTACCCGCTTACAAGAAAAAATTCGGTGTCGTACATGCAAATCATCTTTAGGGAATCTACACACCCCCAAAGCCTAAGGATTTACCAGGCTGACACACTTTGGTTGCGGCCGGTACGGCTGCTCTAGCCCAGGCTTGATGATATTCCATACATCCTCGGCAGAGTTTTCAACCTCGTCGCCAGAATGGGGAAACGTGACAGGCCACCTGTGTAAGTGACATATTTCCTGGTGATATCAGTATACGGTACTAGCATCGACCGTACAACAGACACACCTCGGGACCGCATGCGGGGTTGCATTTTATCCACACATTCCAGTCGAGCCAGGCCATCAACCGGTCCAAGTCTTTTGACCATTCTTTCCATACGCGAATGATTTCAGAAATGACGGGCGAGTCGCTTGTGTTTAACGATGAATCGATGCCAATATACACCCCAGCAGCCCACATCTTTGTCACCACACGGCATATTTCTCGGCTAGTTCCTCGTGCGGCTTGAAGTAATAATTTCTCCGAGTCGGTCATAGAGTTGACCTCCGATTCCAGAGATTTTGTATATGTCGTGGCGCAGAGCTTGTATATGAGAATCGACCAGTCAAGGTCAGTCGTACCCAACGGGTCGTCTGGTGTGGCCGACACGAGGATAAAAGGCGTCAACATGAGTCTGAGCTGTGTCTGAATTTCGTTGCCCCGGTCAGGCAGATCTTCTGATCTCCTTACTGGTGAGTCGAGGAGGTGGCGTATGAGTTGGAGCCGTCCGGAAAATCGATTAATTATGGCCTGGAAGAGCGTCTTCCAGTCAATTCCGCTCGACAGGCCAGACGGTCTGATCAAGGCTGCTTCCAGTCTTGACTTGACAGCCAACGCGTCTTTACTGGACGCATTCCCTGCGCGATGGTCCAACCTTTCCTGACCAGCTCGAATGGGTACCAGTGAAGGAACTAGGCGGGTGTCATAGAAAGAAACCAGCCCTGCAAGATGCAAATGAACCCGTGTCTCTCCGGGGAAGTAATTATGCTGAGAACCAGCATTGAGGGACTCAAAAACAGCCCGCGTCGCTGTCCGGTTCATCCTGAGTATTTCGGAAACTGGAAGGACGACAGACAAAGGCTTACAGTTCTGCGCAGCTACTATCCTCGAGAGTGAAACAACACTGACACCAGAAGCAAAGTCGCAAAGCATGACCTCACTATGGCTACCTGAGCAGAGCAATGGGCGAGGGGAATTGATCGCTTACAATGCGACTTCCATCCTGTTAAAATGTTCAACATACGAGGATGTACAGAGGCGTTCATAACCTGCCTGACAAAGCCGTCTACACCGAAATCCTTCCCCCATGCGCAAAAGTTTTGAATACGCTGTGTTTCGTCCCATATATATTCGGGGCGTATTTCACCCCATGCGAGCAGGTCTTGTGTATCCAATGGGCCGCTTCCAAGTTTTGCAGCACTCTTACCGTCAAAATAAACAACCTTGAGGGGCCGCGTGTTTGAGAGCGTCAACTGCAAGCATCCTTGTCGAAAATCACCCGGGGTTGCCGAATCGCCCTCGCAAAAGTTATACGAATGTTCCTGGTCCAATGCAACCCACTCCGGACCCTGCGGTAGTTCTCCTCCCTGACTAATACTATGGTAGAGAAGCGTTCCCTTTGGAATGGTTCCCGGTACGATATTATGACCTGGATAGGTGGGTATACTTCACTGACGGTTAGAGAAGCGTCCACTTACCGTTTCTCATCCGGATGTTGGGCCAGAACTGAAGAAGCGAATACACCGTCTCGAACACGAGATGATCAGTGGCATTGGGGTTCGGAGCCTGGCTGAAGTTCCACTCCGTGGGGTCGCTGTCTTCGAAGCTAGCGGTTTTGTACTCATCTTGCCAATGGTGACTCGATCCCAACGGCACCTGGACTGCAATCGCGGGGACGACGCCTGCAAGGAGGCTGAAAAGAGCTGCTCTAAGCATATCACAGTACACCAAAGTGGTTGAAAGGAAGAGCGAAATTCCAGCTTGTTCGGATACATGTCGGTTCAAGGATTTTAAAGCCCTACTATCAGCTAAGGCGCTTCGCTGGCGCAGATTCCCAATCAGGCATCCAGAGACATTGTCCAGAGGGCAGCAACTGACCGCCTCGCAGAAACTCTGAGGCAAGTGTCCATGTTCCACGCGCGTGCTCGTTGACATCGATGATCCATGGAGTCCAGACATTCTTGAGGGCCGTTTTACTAGTACATACTAAAAGTCGTTTCCCAGATGGCTTTGCATTTCTGAAATCAGGTGCAATATGTTGCTCAGGCGTGAGCTCAGAGCAATGTGAGGAGTAGATTGGCAAGTGCTTGCATCAAGTCGTTGGAGTTGTGTTCAGCAGCAGATGTAGCACAATGAAGACAAAGTTCGTGTTTTCCTTGCCAGCGCATGGATGTAGTAAGTGGACCTGACCCATGTGCATTCTGTACTGAAATGCGGAGAGAGAACTGGGATATTAGCATCTGGGCCGGAGTCCCTAGTGTCCTCTCTCGTAGAACCTCCACATATCACAGAGTCACCTTGTTACCTTCTTGCCACAAGACTATCAGGACTTGTAATCACTCGATCACGAGCATGCGCAACTGTAACATGTAGCCACGATCAGATCCTGTATCTACAGATCCTACCCAGCTTGACTATCAGGAGGTGCAATACAAATGGCTGGCAGCAACAAATGGCCCCCATTCTTCTCGCCAACTGTCAACAATCGATTAACCAGACTTTGTCCTAATTAGCTTTCCTAATGTGACTGTGACCAGACAGAGCCACTTGTTGTGCCCCATGCCTCCAACATGACCTTTTCCCCTCCACAGCTGACATGCACCCAGGAGGCTGGACTTTTTTGTCAGAAATGAAGTTAACAGGGTGCCATGTGGCCATGCCCACCTGCTTTTGCAAGTTAGACAACCCAACAATGGGAATTGATCCCCTGCTGTACAAATGGGTTTTTTTGGCACATTATGGCAAGGAACATCATCACTGGAATGGTTTATGGTCAGGGCCATGAATGAGTCAAAGCATGCCCATGATTGAGTTTGCACCTAACTTGACCCTGGCAGTGAACAGCAGATGGGATTTCTGCCATCACCATACATGAGAAAATGAACATCAAGGCTACCTGAGTCAATACACCAGGTCTCCCAGTTGTTTTCTGGTGAGCTGGTATGAGATGCATTATTTCCATGATCATCTTTTGAAATGTAGATGATGCAATATTGTAGGTGCTTGTGGGAAATCATACTTGATTGACAATGTCTAGTCCTGCTTTGAAAAGAGCACTGGACCATTTGTCCTATCAAGAACCAAATGCTCTTCTATGCATTGAATTATTGTGCATGTTACGATTTCTTGCTTCTTTCTTCACCGCTTTATTCTTTTTCCTTTACTGGACATATCCGCCGTCCTAACATTGATAATTCTGCTTACGTTGAAGTCCGTTCCAACACGGACGCTTACACTTCTCTTCGTAGTCAACGTCCGTTCCAACACGGACCTATCTTTCCATGGCCTTCTTCCATTTTCTATCGGGTAAGCCATCGCCCAATCATATTATTTCTTCACATCGTACGATAGTTTCATTCCCTTTTGCGTTCTATTTTCCCATACCTCGATAATTCGTATAAGTAGCGCAAGTACGATACAGAAGGGGTCCCAAGCTTGATCTGCTTGGACTTCCGCCTTGTCACTACGATAGCGTGAATCCATCTCTTGTGAACCTTCGCGTTTGTCGCCTGGTTCTCGCTCTAGCTTCACTCGAACTCAGGCCCTCCTCGTCACGTTGACTTGGAGTACTCTTTGGAACCTTCGGACTCGCCAGCTTGCTGCTGTCGTTATAGGCTCGTCGTTGTTAACGACGTTCAAGACTCAGACTCTCGGAACTCTCGACGCTTCGTCTTTCCCAAGCTCTACGTTAGTCCCTACCCGGGCCTAGCGTAACAAGAAGGGCCAAGGGTTCAAGTAAAGCAGGAATGAGAACTAAGGCAACAAATGTGAAAGTTCACAGAGGATGGATTCATGCTATTGTAAGACAAGGTGAAAGTTCAAGCAGATCAAGCTTGAAACTCCTTCTGTATTATATTATGCTACTTACATATATAAATTAGTGAGAGATTGGAAAGTAAAACATAAAAGGAAGTGAAATTATGTATGATGTGAAAGAATAATATGATTGGATGAAGATCCATCTGATGGAAGGTAGGAGAATACAATGGAAAATGAAAGTCTGTGTTGGAATGGACTGAAATGTAAGCAAGATTATTAATGGTTAAGATGGCAGGTAAGACTAGTAAAGGAAAAAGAAGAACACAGTGAAGAAACAAGCAAGAAATTGTAACAGTCATCTTTTATCTACACCTGATGCCCTCTTCTACCACCCTGATTGTATCCCTGAGAATAACAATGACAATGATAATACCACCCTCCTTTCTAATGATGTCTTCGTAAATCTCATTGACAGCACTCTCTATGATAAGATTTCAACCTCCTCTCCCTCTGACCTGCTGATATCAGAATCCCTTCATGTCATGAAGGGACTACCATCCCACTTCCACTCCCACCTCTCAGATTGGTTATATGATGGACAAGTCCTTACCTACAAGAGACAGATCTATGTGCCTGATGACCAGGATCTTAGATGGTCAGTGGTACAATGCCACTATGACCATGATAGTGCTGGCCACCCTGGAAACTTGAAAACCTAATAGCTTGTCACTGCTGAATTCTGGTGGCCAGGCCTTTCTACCTTTGTTAGGAAATATATTGAAAGCAGTGTTATTTGCCAGCAGAACAAGGCCAACACCCATCCATCGCACCCCCTCTCACCCCCATTCCATCCTCTGCATTCTGATTATTCCAGTAGATCTCTTGTGATCTCATCACAGATCTCTCCTCATCTGCTGGCAGCTTTGATACTCTTTTGGTCATGGTAGACCACAGGCTTACGAAGGGGGTAATTCTTTGCCCCATAAAGAAAACCATCACTACAGAAGGGGTAGTAGCCCTCTTTTACCACAAAGTCTTCAAACAGTTTGGACTCTATAACAGGATCATCTCAGACCATGGCCCTTAATTCACATCCTCTTTCATCAAAAAGCTTGGAAAACTCTTAAACTACGTATAATCTCTTCCTTTCCATAGCCTACCATCCCCAAATGGACGGTGAAATGAAATGTGTTAACCAGGAAGTTGAAACATATCTACAGATCTACTTTGAAAACAACCCTAAAATATGGGCAGATCATATCACAATGGCTGAGTTTACACATAATCACTGCCCACATTCCACAACTAACCAATCCCCATTTTACCTCATGATGGGCTATGAACCCCATGCCTTTCCCACCATTGTCCAAGAAACAGACATCCCTGCAACTAAAGAATGGATCAAGAAGATAGAAGAAGTGAGGAAAAAAGCCCTGCAGCTTATGAGCTGGCCAGGCAGATGATGAAAGCATAAACCTCATGTTCATTTACACCATTTAAGAAGGGAGATAAAGTCTGGTTTGAAGCTAAAAATCTCCACCATTCCATAGAAAACCCCAAGTTTGTGCCCAAACAGGAAGGACCTTTCTCTATCATAGACATTCCATCCCCCATCACATACAAACTCTGACTCCTGAAAGCATGGCACATCCAGAACTTCCCAAAACTTCCACTGAATCTTATCCAGAATGAGGAATAGTTTGAGATAGAAGCCATCTTACGATATCAAGGCATCTCAAGACAAAGGCAGTCCCCAACCAAGTGGAAAGGTTATCCCATGTCTAACAACTCCTGGGAATCTGAATAAAACCTTGGGAACACCAAGAAACTTCTTTTGGCATATATGTAAGGCCACATGATTCAAGACTTTCCTCCTCAAACATCACATCTCCACTTGCTTTGTCAATGCCATCATCAAACTTTGCTCCCATGCCTCACCCAGTTCCTCCCCCTCTCTGCTCATCATGATGGAACTGAGGTAAATCCCAAGGACCTGATTCTTCTAATCACCTTCCTCAATGACAAACCCTCTATGACCCATCTTAACTACCATATGGACTCTGGCTCCTCCATAGACTGTTTGGTTTGTGTATACCATCTATGCCTTCCCCTTCAAACAAACCTTGACACCATTGATTGAATTGCTTCAGACTCTATGATCCACTGTAATCTTCCTCTTTCCATTTGTCTTGATATTGAAAAACAAAAATTTGCTATCCTTACTGCCCTTGATCAACTTTATTTTCATGATATGATTACCTACATTAATCTTTCACTTGCATTACACCCTCCTTCCCTATTGCAGTCACCCCCTCCTGATTTGGCACCCCCTGCCAAAACCCAGCCATTCTCCCCTATCACATCTACATCTTCTCTCACTGCTGCTGAAGAAGCTATCCTGAAAAGGCACAAGTTCTACTGAAACACTACAGACAACCCCCTTTCAAGCACCCACCCCTGTTATAATGAAACCTATTACTAATGCCATCACCTAGGACATTTTTGCAATATCCCATCTGCCAACACAACCAACCCCATCATTTCATGGAAAATTGTGCTGGACAGCCCATCCACACCAACTGGAAAGGCAAATGGGTAGCACCCCCCTTTTCAGATCAACCAATCCATTGAGGGGATTCCTCCACTACCCCCATCCCCATTCCCATTCCCATCCCCATTCCACCCTCTCATCATTCCTCTCTCCCTTTCCCCACCATGCTTCATGCTTCAGTCCCCACTTGTTTTTCTCTCCCTCCTTGTATCCCTGTTGATAATTAAGATGATGAACCTTCTAAGAAAGAAGACATTATGGAAGTGAGGAGAATCAATGCTGACGATGATGACTATCAACAACTTGTCAACTGGATTGTGAAAGCAACCCCACCTGACTTCCCATCCTCAGTTCTGGCTAATGCTGGTTGGGAACGTGATTCCCCATCCCCTCTACGATGCTGAACTTGCCAATTCTATCTGGGGTTCCATGTCTAACACCAATCCCAACATCCACACTTCCCTTTGGGACTGACTATGTCTATTTAACAGAAGGTCAGGTGACTTTCACCATGTTACAATTTCTTGCTTCTTTCTTCACTGCACTTTTCTTTTACCTTTATTGAACTTACCTGCCATCTTAATAATCTTGCTTACATTTTAATCTGTTTCAATACAGATGTTTATGTTTTCATTCTTAATCAGAGTTTGTTTCAACATGGACTTCTTCTTTCACAATGTTCTTTCACCTTTCACCAGATGGATCATCATCCAATCATATTACTCCTTTATATTGTATGATAGTTTCACTTTCTTTTATGTT
>JBBPTN010000114.1:0-50655 GCA_038094075.1 Xerocomus spinulosus | reverse complement strand
ATGCGAACGAAACATGGTCATCATCGCATCCAAACACCCCTCTCGAGAGGTCCCCAACGTGACCTCGCGTAGCTCTGGTACCAAAGGCCCGCTCGTCCCGAGGGCCTGTCCAGGTCCCTGAATCCGGGACGGACCTCCCACCACAGACAGACGGCGTGAGACGTCCAACGCCTGAATCACACCCCCAATGTCCTGTGATCGCGGCAAGGGAATGAAGCGCAATGACGTGAGAGTATGACAGAGCGCGAGACAGCGCACGAGCTCATCGCTAGGGAAATAGACGTCTTTGATCGAGAGGTGGAGGAGAGCGCATCCTGAGCGTGCCAAGAGGTTGGAAAAGTTGCGGTCGTGCCAGGATGGGTTTGTACCATACCAGTCGATGAGGAACGCTGCGTCGATCTCCAGTGTCTGTAGCTGGGGCGCGACGAGGGCATCAAGGAGGCCTGCATCAGATCGTACAGCGAGTCGACGAACGCGGAGCGTTCGAAGGTAGGGCAAAGTGAAAGTCTGGAGAGCACCCAATGGAGAGTGTCGCTCTATGCCCAAGGAGCATGTAGTTATGTTTCGACACCGGTCCAGGTAGATAAACCGTTGGGACGATGAGAAGCTCACCCCAACACATCCTGTAAAGTCAAAAGATACATCCGCAAGTTGTTCCCAATGAGCATCAATCATGCCAACTACTGAACGCGAAGAGCCGGCATATGAAAATGATTTGAGGTTCGCAGCAGACTTCAAGTCCAGGCAAGGAGCAACAAATTCTTCTCGTACGTCGCTGGTTATTTCCAAGTGTTCCAGACATGACAGGTCGCAAGGCGTGAACGTGAAAAGGAGGGGAAAATAACCAGGCGAAAGATGGAGTAAAATACGCTTCCAGCGGTGTGAATGCATCCGGAGTCGATCGACGAGCAAGGAGACGAGTTGTTTCGTGAGTGCGTCATAGTCCCGATGATCAATAAAAGTGAATGATAGCGGCAATGTACCGGATCGTTGCAAGTATAGATCGAACACCGGTTGAACCCTCCGTACGTCGTCCCTACGCATTTCGTGTGTGTCAGGAAAATAAAAGGATATGGATGTCCAGAGGCAAGGATACGATTCGGTGATTGCTCTCCACAGTTTGCAGACTTGTGCAAAGGAAAAAGGTCCTTGAGGGGAAAAGGTGACGGGTACCAATGCATCCCTGCAATCCGGCATGCAGAGCTCAAAGATACGGGTTAACGTCTCGGGGGGAAGGGATTCCATAGGGGAGTGGACGCGTTGTGGAAACTTGGGAGGTTCAGCATATTGGAGCTCATCTAGACCGGGTACCGCAAGTTGGGGTTGCTCGGCCACGACCTATGGTTCGAACGTCAAGGAGAATAATGCGAATAAAGCATAGACCTACAAGTTCCGCTGAATCGACGGAAGAAGAAATAACATGAGAAAGTTGGTGGGGGGTGACAGAGATGTTCATCAGTGCTCGACACAAGGACGTAAAACTGGATGTTGCAAAGAAAAAACACCACACGTACAGTGTTTAAATAACGGTCAGAGCGTCGACACTGCCATGACACCACACAGCCCTTTGCTGTAGTTGCATGCGAGAGCGTTGCATGTAGAATTTAGACAGTATAGAAATGCCACACGTGTTGCTCGACTGGAGCCTGCTTTCTGGAAAGCATATGTGGTGTGCTGTGTTCGCTTTCGAAACGGCCAAATTGAGCCGAATCGAAATACGCCAAAGTGCACCAGTGTGCGAATTGGTTCGAGAAAACCATTTAGGGTGGGTGTATAGATGCTAAAATCAAGTTTCGAACGACGACAGAGACGATATTCTTACAAAAAAGGATAAGATCGCGGGTGATCGTGCGCGCAACGGTTGACTAGTGACTCACCTGATCTGTAAATCGAACGAAAACCCACCATGGTTCAGGGAAATACTGGGTTTCAATGCGGCGACATCTCTCATGTAGCTAATGCATACGCATTCCCATCGAATGTCCAATAAACGACATCCACGATAGATATATCCTTGAAACGCACGAAATGAAAGCCAGGGCCCATTAGGCCTTTGGTTCCCGTTTCAGGTGTTTTGATCCGTGGATAATTATTGGACATGGCTTTAGTGCTGGACACTGGATGATGATGGAGTGAACAAACTTTTTTAAAAGAAAAGAAAAGAAAAGCTTAGGTAAGACACGGATTTTACTAGCCATCCACCAGTCAATGCGGGAGTACTGCTTGTGCCCCAGAGACGACATATGGCACATGGCACTGTGGTAGTCTATCATATGTCTATGGACTTGCCGGGTCAAACTATGCCCGGACATAACAAGGTGAGCCAAAACGTCCTTCTCTTCCCCTTTTCCCAACTCCCACTCTGAGGCTCAAACGGCCATCTCTCTGGAAACGCGACATCCTTTCCGATCTGCTACTCGTACCATCAAGAACGTACCACGACGTGCTGTAGTGTGGTCACGCCTATACCATGCACCCAACAGTCAGCACGCGAACACAGCATCCCCGACATCGCATCTTGCAGCGCCGGATCACCGGAACGCTTCAAAGTGATATCTGGCGTATTCCTTCTCATCGTGTCCGTGCCCTCGAGTCTCTGGGTTCGCCAGGAAACCGAATCGTTTTCGACGGCTGTCTGTAGCACTCTTCAGCCTTTCCAAGTGGTCTTGGATGCCTATCAATTTGGGCTTCGAAAGGGGACATCGCGGTCGTGGGGCGCGCGCAGGGTGGGCGGTGGCTGCAGCGTGGTGGCCGGGGCGGCGGGTCGTGGCCTGTTGACCCGTCCATCCTGCATGCCATCCGGACCGCCCGGTTCACCCTCCTCGGTTTGAACCCTTCCAATGTCCGACGTGTGACCTGCAATGGTGGATATGGAATGTAATACAGTAACTTTTAATGCATCTAAGAGTACGAGACAACGTACGAGTTCGCTGATGCGGAAAACGGACAGCTTCGACAGATAGGTGGAGTTAGGAAACACCAGGCATGGTCAATATTCAAAAAAGAAGGGCATACGAATTCTGGTATAATAGCGATATGTAAGGGTACAAGTGTGTGCAAGTCATCCCTAGAGGTACACCAAAACCTAATGTTTGTTCGGAAAAAAAAGTCCAGTCACCAGTCCGCGAAACCAACCAGCTTTCCATCCCAACTCCACCATATCAACTCGTCCTCTTCTGCCAAGTCTTCCTCGGAGCACTCGATTTGTGTGCTGCCCTGGCGTGATTTCACCCATACCCCCTGGACCTTGCCTGATTTCGTTCGTTGTCTGACAGTGCTGTGACAGGAAATGGGAGCCTCTCCCGACACCGTCAGAAAATCTGCAAGATAACTGTCCAAAGAAGAACAGAGATTCTGACGTGGCACCCAACATGGATGATCGAATCGCCTCGGTGCCCTGAGCAGGATATGAACTTGCGTTGGCGCTAGCGTGGAGTGAACGACGCAGTAACACGAATAAGTTGGTACACATACCCATCTCAGATGCTAACCCATGATCATCGCCTTCCGCACATGCACTTGCGAGCGTACGTGATAGTAAGCGCTCCGCAGCCCGTACGGTCTCAGGATCCTCGGTCCGTGACGAGGGAGAGGTTGAATGCACATCTTGTGGCGAGGTGTCCGAGTCAGACGAAGCTGAAGGCGAAGGACTCCTCGATAGAGGCGGGGACACGTCGTCATATTCAAAGATTTCTTCTTCGTCGCTGGATTCGTCCTCTTCACCGTCAGTTTGTTCGTCTTGTTCGTCTTCATCGCTCGTATCTTCTAGTGGACTATTGTCGTCGTCCGATGTATCGCCTGCCCACGTGGCATTGTCGGTGGTGTTGTCTTCCTGCAATCCCCACACTTTTGTTTCCAATCCATCGATACCTACAATTACACGCGATTTGGCAGTGCCCACAGTAGGACCGAGTGCAACGGCGAAAAAGGTTCTGGCTGCCCCATGTTTCTGATAACGGCGGGGAACACCAGTCTCTGCTTTTGCATTGTCAGGCGATCCTCGGAGTGCTAGGGCAGTGGAGAGAGCAATAAAGGTCGTGTAGAGATGTGAAGCAAGCGTATCGAACGAATTCAACAACTCTTGGCGTTTCTTGATACTTCGAGCGGTGCTCTAGAGGCCCACGTCCGTATATGCCAATGTTTCTTAAAGATGGGCAAGTCACTCACATCGGTTGTTGGCATTTTGGCCAGCTGGATGATGGGGCTGTGGATGGCATGTCATGGCGAGATCAGCATGGATGTAAGGAGAGCACTGACAATGGGACTTGGTTTTTGAGGAATAGGACGTGTCCTAGGAAGCTGACACAGAGCCTGGCTGCCATGTTGTCGCTCACGACATCGGTATCGAGCACCACCGTTGGTACGGTCGAGCTGGGAACACTAACAGGTGTTTTAACACTTGTAGTAGTCTCTGCGCCATTTTTCGGGTCTGCATTGGCTGATTCATTGCGGGATAGGGCCAGCGTTGACGCTTCTGACAGCGGTGACAAGACCCTCATGTGGTGGTAGTGGTAAGAGTGAGAGACGTGAATTACACAAGACACAATACGTATTATTATTGTTACTTGTCGTCCACCATTTGGTCGCCGGTCCATACCTCAATCCATCACAACTCCACCATCACTCGATTGCACTGATCAACCTCCTACTTGCATTCGACACCGTTTCGTTTGGTGGCCGCACATTACACTCCCCCATCTGTCTCGGGGAACTAGTCATGGACATGTCCCCACGCACCGCATCTCCAGTTGCACCTGCACTGGTTTCACGACGTGCTGCAATACCCGATGACAATTTACAATATCAAAGACACCCTCGAGGCTGGAAATATCATGTGCAAAGTCGATGTTGGTGCTCGGAGGCGTATTGAGTTGTCTAGGCCGTGGACCGGAATCCATTTGTACCATGCTTTCATCTCTGCCAAAAAGCTGCTACTATACTGCGTCTGGGTGCGTTCAACGCGTATCGTTGTATCGGTGAGGCCACGATCAACTGTCTCGTACCCCCTCCGTCACACGCAGCGCTGACAGAATAGGCGACAACCTCACGCAGTTACCACTTCGGCCAACGCTTGAGGCGCATTGTTAACACCCAATTCTAGTGCTGTCATTGGCCACCGTTGCTAGATATTATGTCCAGTATATGCTATGTGCATCATGTACATAAGTCGTAAGCCGTATCTACATCTGTGTTGTGAGCCGCTGATAAAGTATGATGCTTGTGTGTTATGTTAGTCCTGTCCTGTGGACTTCTATCCTTGCCACATCTATGTGCTAGGGTATCATCTGTACTAGTAGGTTCACTTTGTCTATTCATCATACATGAACGTTTGAACAGCATTCTATTTGACAGTATAAATGCTACGTCCTTTATGATCATCGGAGTTGTGCACTATGGATGTTTTGAGTATATGGGTTTCACCTCTCAAAGTTTTGTGCTCGCGCTCGGTCACAACTTGAGGTGTATTTTGTACAAGACATTTACTAAGTTCAAACGCCACTTGAATTCTAAAGATTTGATGGTGTCCAATCTGTACACATTCCATCATGATGGATACGTATGGTGGGCGCATCGCTAATACTGTGCACGATCGAGAACTCCAACTAAACCTCGGACGTCGGTCGGAAATTCATGAAAATCGCTTTACGCAATACCGCATTCACTGTTTCACATGATGCACTGTCCATCAGCTTGTCATTCCGGCGCTTAGGCTTAAAATACCCTTTTGCTCCTCGACGTCCTAGGTCACCTTGTTCGACCGCTGAACTCGTGTACGACGTCTTTGCTAGGTCCTATTCGGACTCGACGACGAGTAACAAATCGTCCGACATGACAGCTCGAGCCCCACTTCCCGATAAATGGACGAAATTCGTGACCGACATCTATATACAGGCTCGACCACCCGTCTTGGGCACGGTTGACATCAAGAAAATCGAGGAAAAAGCAAAGGAGGCGATGAAGGAGCATCTGGGTACGCTCTAGTCCGTCTTGTATGTTCTGCTTATGGAAAACACTTTTTGCTTTGACAGCCGCCTACATGTTTACCTTTGGAAGCGCGGGGACCTGCTCGACGGACCTGGCCAATAAAAAAGCGCTGGAGAACTGGAAGATCGTTCCCCGAGTGCTCGTCGATGCGACAAACCGCAGTTTAGAAGTGGGTGTCCGTCGCCTGATTCTGGTGCATGCTCACGGGTGATGGCGCATCACAGACCACGATCTTTGGCGTGAAATACCCTACTCCCTTGTTTGTTGCGCCCGTTGGCGTGCAGGGTATTTTGCATCCGGACGGCGAGCTTGCCACTGCCCGTGCAGCTGCCAACGTTGGCATTCCTTTTATTATGAGTAATGCGTCCTCCCGGTCCATCGAAGACGTCGCCTCGGCCAACGGTCCAAACGGCCACCGGTGGTACCAACTTTACTGGTGAGTACGACCTACAGACGTTGCGTGAACGCAGTTCTGACCACGCTCGGAACCCTTTAGGCCTCGCACTTCGGAAGTCGTTCTCTCATTGCTGAAACGCGCGAAAGAGAATGGGTACTCGGCGCTCGTCATTACGGTTGATAGTGGATGCCTTGGTTGGCGTCCACACGACATCGAGACTGCATATCTCCCTTTTATCTATGGCATTGGTGTTCAAGTCGGAACGTCTGATCCAGTGTTCATGAAAAGGTTTAATCTAGAGCCACGCCAGAACGAGGTGACCCCGTTCCCATTTGAACCTGAGAAGCTCAGGGAGGCTGCCAAGAGGGGTGATGAACGCGTGTTGACAGATCTCATGTTGGGAAAGAACTGGGTGCAGGAGGCAAATTCGGGGGTATTTAGAGCATGGGAGGACTTGAAGTTCATCAGAGAAAATTGGGATGGACCTATCGTACTCAAAGGCATCCAAAACGTATCGGTGAGTGATACTTGGTGTGGATTGTGGCCGACCCCATCAACACATGTCGGTGTGTCCAGGATGCGGAGACAGCGATCACATACGGGATCGAGGGGATCGCCGTTTCAAATCATGGTACGTTTGATCGTGAATATGTCATAGACCGTTGATCTGACGTTTGAAACCTACAAAGGCGGTCGTCAGCTGGATGGTGCGATTGGCTCTCTTGATGCACTCGACAAAATCATGCGCTCTCCCAAAGTTCGTGCAGCTCAAGAGTCTGGAAAGCTAACCGTTCTCTTCGACTCGGGGATTCGCACAGGAAGCGATATTTTGAAGGCCCTCGCGCTTGGTGCACAGGGAGTTTTAAGTCAGTTTAGACATTCTCTTAGCTTCACTCTAATGATTCTGACCGCTTGTTTCTGCACAGTCGGACGGCCATGCATGTATGGCCTTGCCATTGCAGGACAGGAAGGTGTCGAGCAGATCTTGAAGCAGACCGTTTGCGATTTGAGTCTTGCTATGGGTCTCTCAGGCTATAGTGACGTGAACGAGGTGATTGGAAAGAGGGACGAAATCCTGACAAGGTTGGTGTAATCTGCCAAATTCAAACCGTGTATACTTTATCTGTACAACTCATTCTTCCTCTATGGGGTGATCATCTTCTCGTTTGTGTGCACTCGAAGAGGGAAATCTATAATCCCACACTAGCCCTAAGCAAGCCACTGGGCGCTGATGTGATGGACATTTTGTGTAGGTGACACAGATTCCGTTCATGACTGCTCCACTGGCATCTGATTGGGCCGCATCGCCAATCAGCAGCCGGGCCATCACGACGCTCAAGATAGCGACATCTTTGCATTCCCCGATCGATGGATTAGCACCTGTCCACGAACTTACCCGAAATCAAGTGCATGACTTGTATGCGATACACGAGAACGGTGTGTCCTACTCGCCCTTCCAGCTCTGTACAGCGCACCAAGATCTTGGGGCCATCACAGCCCATGTTGGTGATAGTTGATCCCTCGAAGTCCACACACAAGATAAATTTACAAGTCATCATATCAGTGGCGATGGCGGAACCATGTGGCAACTCGTCAACGTGCGCTGTTCGGCTGCAAATCAGACAAACTCTAGATGCTTGGGCAGCGTTTGGGATCGTGTTTGTGTTCCATCGCTTTCCGAGTTGTTGCCATATACTCTGGTGATTCTGAGGATTGTCCAGTATACCTCCAAGCCGCCTCTGATTTGAACAGATAACAGAAGAGTAAAGTCGCCTCTATAGCATTAGTCATGAAAGGAGATTATGCGAGATTGTTCCGTTGTGGAGTTCTGTATGATGCGATCTCACGGCATGGTGAGCACGTGGCGGAGGCAGTGTGCCAATTGTGGCACTCATGTGTTTTGTCAATACAAGAATTTGGTGCATGAATGCCTGGCAAAGGGTTCCGATATACCGGGGCCGCAGTTTTGTCGGGCCGAAGTCGTGTGTGTAAAGTTGCGATCAAACTTGAGGCTAGTCTTCGTGCACATGCTGGGCACATTATTAGGAAGTAAATCTATATGTGGTCAAGCAAGCCGGTGGTGTTTAAAGGATAAAACCTACGTGGTAGTTCGTCGCGCAGTCTCACTGTCTTCCCTCGATTCCAGGAACCCAGCATGCCACCAACACTTGAACAAGATAAAGGTAGAAAATATGATCAGTTTATGCATACCGCTATTATTGACGAGTTGGAAGTCGTCGGACTGGTCTTGCCAATCGTTGCGGCGCTGATCACTCTGCTTCGTTTGGCCGAGCGAACACGACAACGCCGCCTATGGTTAGATGACGCTTGGGCAGCCATTGCCATGACCTTCAATAATACCCAGTTCATCGTAAACTACTTGTACCTGAATAATTATTGTGAGTATCTTGTAATTTCTCCACCTAAACGTACATCACTGACCGTGTATCACCATGCAGCACAGTACTCCAAAGCTACGGACATAGCGTTGTATTATGTGTAAATTGTTTCCGCTTCGACGCTGTGGACACTGAAGTACTGACATACCGTCTTTAGAATCGTTCAATTTTTCTGTGCCACTGTTTGGTATGACAGCGATCATGACCCTTGCTGGTTAAAACTAAAGCTTGAATTAGGGCGTCTAGAATCTCCATTCTCTTTACGGTCATGCGAATAACGAGTCCCATCTGCGCATTGAGAAAATGGCTGTGGTTCATGTTCGTCACATTTGTGGCGACATGGATAATTCTATTCGCCCAAGCTTTCTGGACATGCGAATCGCAACCTGATTGGAAATTGCAACCGCGGCCACAATGTGAACTGGGTCCAGCGGTCGCCATCGCCCGAATCATCAGTAAGCCCGGAATCTTAAACATGAATTGTGTGGACCACCTAACTCTTTTTAAGCCGACGTGATTGGCGACGCTCTCTTGATAATAATCCCTTGCCAAATCGTCTACAAAGTCCAACTTAGCCTGCCGCAAAGAATTAGAATTAATTCCATCTTTTTGGCGTCCGGGATTACCACAGCTGTCTGCCTTGTGCACGCATACTACGTGTTTAATGCAACTGGGATTGACGAGAGCATAACTGGAATAATTGAGGTATGGCATCACTTTTTTCGTCTGTTCTAGCATAACCTGAACACGGACCTTTTTCTTCGCCAGACGTCCGTGTGTTTGATTGTGGCCAACCTCAGCGTCATCGTCGCGTTGTTCTTGCGTATCGGGACTGAAGAAAAGTCAGCGTTTACACCCATAGAGCTCAGACCCGTCGTCACATTTGGTTCAAGGCCGGTGCGGCGGAAGACATCAGCGGATCCTCTTGAATCTGTCATAGCAGATGACACCGAAACTGCAACAGTCATGACAGACGACTTCCCAAAGGATATTAAGAATGACGGGGATGTGGAGCTTTGAACGAAGTGCCTGTTTAGACGGTTTCTCTTACCTGACGCAATCTATTGTATTACGATAGATAAAGCTAAGGGCCTACCTTGTTACCTGTATATTGATAGTACATCCGTGCATAGTTAGCTCCGGGCTCAACTACCGGAGTAAATTCAAGCGGAGCTAGATTTATAGCAGTTGAGCTATGTCGGACACTGTCGGAGTTCTTATCTAGTCCCGACTGCCTTCAATACTATGCGATTGAAGTGTCCACTTCTGGGTCATCCGTTTATTGAAAGCTTTTAGCCCTAGTAAACTCGGAGTGAAGCAAAGGGCAAAGGACTTTCTCTTGATTGGGAGACGATGTTGTGTACTTAACCAGGTACGTGCAGATGGCCCCTGGCTGCACTCAATGGCTTCGCACCTGGCTTGTGCCATTAGAGCCAAAATTTCAGCCGTACATCTACTGTGGTATGTTCATTAGGTCGCCAAATCTCACTCTCGTTCTTAACAAAGCTTCCCATGGCCCAGGGAAAGCATGTTTAGTGACGTTGGCACAACCATTTTCCCGATAACCAATGTGTTATGCGTCGGCTTCGTCGGGCCTTCTCCAAGAAACAAATAGCATTCATGACACGACTATCCGCGTGGATCGGTGTCAGCATGTGCAACTCCTGGAATGACGACTTGAGCAAGGTTCAAATTTAGTCTATGCCCGCCTAATCGCTGATCTAACGTCTTTGTCCGAACAAAGGATAATCGATAAGGCCTGGAAGTGTAGGGTGATCGTACGCCCCATTGTATGATAATTGGTGGGGTATACTCACAGCTCGCAGTTTCATGCTGATTCTTAGGAAGAATATCAAGCACATCCAACTGCGATACCTTGGGAACTGGTTGAGTAGCCACAGGTTAGTACAGCATATGATCCTGTGGGCATCTCTCGTCGGGAGTATTTTACGCCACATACCCAGCCTGGGAACTTGACTTGGTGAGAGGTAAAGGTACGATGAGTTACCCGGTGTCGTGGAAATTAGGCAGCATCTATGTTTATCTGCAGGACCACAAGAGCGTGGGACACCATGGGAAGGTAAAAAACCTACATAGGCCTACATGGGCGTTATTTCAGCCCCTTCCTCCTTCAATCCCGGAAGTGAGGATGTCATCGTCTGGAGGACCGACGATCCAACAAACAGAAGGTGACGACACCACAAATACTTTGGATGCCATATGAGCTAACAATCCCAAAGTCGTAACTCTGGTCTTGCCCATCGTTGCAGCGACGATCACGTTGTTCCGCTTAGCTGAGCGGATGCGTCTACGACGTCTGTGGCTGGACGATGCGTGGGCGGTCCTCGCTATGGTTTTCAATATCGTTGAATCTGTAACGAATTACTTGTACCTTCACAACTACTGTGAACCTCTGTCATTTCTCCACAAGAACATGCATCGCTGACTGTGTACTATTATATAGCACAGTATTCCCAAGCTACGAACGTAGCGTTGTACTATGTGTAAATCATTCCTGCTAAGATGCGCATTCACACTAACACAGATATCTTGCCTATAGAATCTTACAATTTTTTTGTGCAATCGTCTGGTGCGACATCTACCACTTTCCACGCGCCATCTCAGACTGGATCTAGGGCATCTAGAATCTCCATTCTCTTCACTGTTGTGCGGTTGACCAGCCCATTCAGCATGTTAAGAAAAGTGCTGTTGGTCATATTCGTTGCATTTTTGGTTGCATGGGGAATCCTCTTTGGCCAATCCTTCTGGATATGTGATTCACAGCCTGGATGGAAATTGCAACCACGGCCCCAGTGTGAACTGGGCCCAAATGTTGCCATTGCGCGTATCACAAGTAAGCTTTACAGTTGGTGCATAAACGGCGCAGATCACCCAACTTGTTTGATCTAGCTGACGTGCTTGGTGATGCCCTCTTGATAATAATTCCATGCCGTCTGGTCTACAAAGTCAAACTCAGCCGCCCTCAAAAGATCCGGGTTATGTCCATCTTTTCGGCATCCGCGATCACCACGGTCGTTTGCCTCGTGCATTCATACTATGTATTCACCGTCAGTGGGCTCAAGGAGAGTGTGACTGCGATTGTCGAGGTAAGAACTTCGTTTGCTGTTCCAACGTGACGCAGGCCGTACTCTCATCTTTCCACAGGCGTCCGTAAGTTTGATTGTCGCAAACCTCAGCGTTGTCGTCGCATTCTTCTTCCGCATTGGCACAGAAGAAAAGGCTGCGTTTTCGCCTGGGGAACTCAAGTCCATCGTCACGTTTGGCTCGCAGCCAATCCGAGAGAGGATGCAACACGATCCATTCCATCTGACCACAGTTGTCGATATCGAGACTACGACAGTCATGCTGGACGACTGCGGCAGGGTTAGAGAGGATCTTGAGATGGATGAGGATTCGGAAGCGTCACCCAATCTCGCTAAACCTGTGCCACTGGCATGAGGTTGGGGTTTGGTGTAGTGCCAACATACCTTTCATATTGTCATTTTGGACCCCACGCACGCACACCATCCATACTATACCATACTATACACAAATCATGTATGTACCGCCTACCATGGGACGCCGTCCCGACGGGCGAAAAACGAGGATTAATATATATATATATATATATTGTCATTTTTATTCTAGAGCATACACCCTCAAACGGTTAGTTCCACGTTCACCCACAGTCTGATGGCGTTTAGCGTCCCGCGAAGCAAGTCAGATATGGTGAAGGGTGAGTCGAATTCTATTCGGGTGGAGACTTGGCACGGATATAAGGAACACCACCCACCCGGACCCGCTTTCTGGCCCTCGCGACGACAATCAGTGGTTTCACAAAGGTATGAAATATTGCGGACCCTGTCACTGACGCCAGGAAGAAGGGCAATCGACCTGAGTAGGATTAGTACCGCATTGATTACTTGTTTCGTGTACTCAGTAGATCCACATCAAGGAGCCCGCTGCACCATCTTGATAACTTCACAGTCGAAACACATGTATTACAATACAACAACAATGTTCGTCGACGATCATCGATCATCGATTATCAATGTGACAATTGAAGCATGAAACGCGTACATCACCACGGTCTCACCCATGGCGTTGGAACAGCCGTACCATGCTGCATCGCCAAGCGTTCAAACTCTTCACTCCGTGTATTCGTCGGGTCTAAATGGTGATTCGATCCCCCAATAGGGGCATCGCACTCGGGACACCTCGATGCTTGCATCGCTCCGCCACACTAAACGGCAATTTGGTCTACTCCCAAAAGGCCTTTCAAAGGACCACGCACCTCTGTGATGACGAACGTGTGTCCATTGGGACAGTTGTAGTAGTGTCCCGCATGCGCTGGTCAACACGTCCGTTATCCATCGCTGCTCACAACCAAACACAAGTGCTCACCGAAACCCATTGCCTTGACTATCGCGATCCGTTCCTCGAACGAAAGCGGTTCATAAAACGTGTCCATCCGAATCGACCGTCTAATCACTTTCCACTCGTCCACAATATCCCGCGCAACGCTCGAGAAATTCGTCACCAGCCATTCCATCTCTTCCACGTTCTGTTTCTTCCGCCGGTGCTCATGAATCGTGTCTTCCATCAACGCCTCTGCGTCCCGGAGAAGTTCCGAAGCGCGTATCGCAAGCATGTCTCTGTGGTCTTTTTCTCTGAACTGCCCTGTCATCTTACACATCATCATATCAAATCGGAATTCTTCCAATGAAATCCGCATCTGATACAAGGCTGTTTTCGAGAGCTGACGATGGGATTCGGAGTCCCTTGCGACGACGAAGGCAACGTCAGCATCTCGTAAACAGCTCTTGAACAGATATCCGGCGTAGGTTGCCCAAATCAGTTGTTGGTTGCTCTTGTTACCACCAGTGGTACGTTTACCAATGGCTTCGATCCATGCGGTCGTCAAGTCGGTGAGTAAAAGTCGAATGTGGATCGTCAACCAGATGGATTCTACGAGGAACCTGCGGTCCGCAAGAGGACGCGGTTGCCCAATCTTTATCTTGGCAACGCGCATCGCATGAACCATTGGGTCTCTGGGCGATGCACGAGGATCATTGAGGGCCGCCTGGACCTCACTCTCATGCAGGGATGATAGCGCTGCGTCCCATGCTTCCTTATGAGCGGAACGCGTATCTGCAACTTGCACAGCTTGTTTGTATGCGAAGAGGAGCTCATTCATCGCCTTCCGCCAGACATCGACCACCGTCTGATCGACAGAAAATAGATCCGAGTTCGTAGGCTTGATCTCCCGTTCGGAAATGGGTGTCTCCTTTGTCGTGCTCAGCACCTTGTTTCTGGCCCTAGTCTGTTTTGCACGCTTCTTGTCATCCGTCTTGTCCTTGAAATCGAGCTCGATAGTTTTTGCGGCTGTGACCAAATAATCCTTTTTGGAACTGACATCCACAGCTTCGAGAGACGTCTGGATGGTTGCGAGAGACAATGACATTTGGGCAGCAACGTTGCGCTCCAAAATGTCCAAGTTGGCCCTCTTGAAGACACGGCCATAGCGGGGCGAGGTGATTTCAGCTCGACAAGTAGGACATGTGGGTGGTCGTCTGAATCCGATCGGGGACAACAAACCCCGCCACTTTCCATCTGGCCCACAGCTATAAAATTCGTTCATATCACAGTGACCATCAAGCGTCTCGACAGTAAACGTGTGCCGGCAGGATGGGATCGTGATCAGCAGTTCGTCCAAGGATCCGGAGTCGACCTCGATTTCTGCTAGCGTGCGTTGCATAACAAAGTCTGCTATTTGTGTCTTCTGTTCCTCCGAGGCACACTGGGGGCAGACTTGTATGGCGCAGTTCTCGCCACACACTTTCGATGAATGAGCATTCGAGAATCGGGCATGAGGTAGAACTTCTTACCTGAAGGACATCTATGTCCACACCCAAGAATTTTCTCGCAGCGCTGGTCACACGGAAGCCGGGCACAAACCTATCGACCAATGGGTTAGCATACTGAACACCCTGGAGTCACGCTCACTTACGGAACCACACGGAACGGGGCAGGTATGATGAGGACATGACCTGCGAGCAGTCGTCAGAACAGGAAGACAATGGCGATAGGCACTTACCACGTGCATGCCATCTTGCACGGTGCACAAGGGACGTGGCATGGTTGTCTGCACTGTGCATGAGGACAAACCTGCCTACATTTGGACGTACAACGGGTTGTGTGCTCATGTCCCTCAGAGCACGGGACTTGACATGCGTGTTCGCAGTAGAGATGTTGCTGGCAAGGATGGGACACATGCTTGGTTCGCTGAATCTCCGTATTGGTTTCTTGACAATCAGAGCAAGGAGCATTGCAGATCTTTCCACAGCACAGCATCAACCGTTCACACCGAGTCATGCATCGGTAGTCTTCTGGGTCCTGAGAGCAAGGCATGGATGCTTGGTGTTCGCAGTCCGGAAGTTGCTTCGTGACCTTTTCGTAGCAGCGAACATTGTCCAACATATCCATCTGATAGCTACGGATGTCCCTTGAGCAAACCAATGCACGAAAGCTTCGATCATGCGTACCATGGAACTGAAGCCTTGATGTGCCCGCATGGCAGTTGAACGCTAGGGACCGGGAACTGGCAGTCACCACATGGAGTATGGCACTCCTTTCGACACGGGTGATCCCTGTGGCAGAGCCTTCGGCACGGTTTCGTACAAATAACAGAAATATGATTAGGGTCGTCGCAATGACACTGAAAACCCGAGGCAAATGAGGCCAAGGATCAACTAATGAGTAGCACTACCGTACCTTGAACGGACAAAGGTGTCCGCATTTCAGCAGTGTATCACATTGCTCCAAACAACCGCCTACGAGCGATGTGAATTGTTATGGCGACTGAATGGAAACTATGATCTTACCGTCCGGCGCGATCCGCGAAAGCTGGCCAGGGCGCGAGACATACTCTATCTTTTCCTGATGCCGATGGCAAGCAACGGGCAATGCGGGGCCCAAGGCATCCCGGCCATCAAGTTCCTCGATGACAGAGCGCCACATTCGACTCTTGGACGACAAGTTCTCAGCATTACCGAATATATAAAGCCCTTCACGCGCTCGAGACAATGCCACTGTAAAATAGTGAGTGAGTAGACGGCACTCGTGACGACAAGACAACTACCGTTGGTCCGATTCTCAGACTGGAAAGTCAAACGTGGAAGTAAGCATGTATGTTCGCAAACTGGGATCATCGCGTACCCTGAGGAACCCGATGTTCACCCTACTATGCTGTGAAATGGTTTGCGGTTCCATCTCGTCTTCAGCACCACCCGAGTTTCGGACAAGCGAAAGGATGACAATCTTCACCATTGTGAGCTATTCGAGAAACGCACAAACAGGCTCGTTGAAGCCACTTGCCTTCCCTTCTTCGCCTTGAAAATTGTCGACGGTACGTAGCTTGACCTGTAAACCCAACATGGTTGAGAATGACATGCACCATGTTTAAACAACATACCCGACTCGTCACTTTGACACGCTGGATAGGTGCGATGTCGTCGAAATCTTCCTTATCACCCTCATGATCATCCAGGGCAGCTTGATCCCGTTCATCGATCAGTACGGCAACCTCACCACCCAATGCATCTCTCAGTCGAGCAAGTTGACCCAAATACGCACACAAGACGACAATATCGCCTTCCGCGGAGTAGCAGCCCTGACTACGGGAACATGAGCGGCTCGAAAACGACAGCTACCGAGAAATAACCAACCGAAGGAGATAAAGGACAAGATCCCGAATCATTTTGACCTTGTCATTTCGGACATGAGTGTTGATGCTCAAGAATCCGAGTGTATCCTCACCTCATACGTGTTGTACTTGCTCGCAGCATCATCCAAACCGTCATTCTCCTTATGGTTGTGGGTGACGAAGAAGACGTTTTTCACCATACCACGAACATCGGGGTACAGTTGAACAAGGTCATGATCTTGTAGTCCGTCATAAAGCGTGTTCCTGTGGATATTGAGCGGAGTGTACAACCTATAACGAACGTTGTGATCGCACCTGATGAGGCTTGATATTGCCGGTCGCATACGCCGCTGAACATTGATTTGAGACATTTGTAAACCAGATGTAGCCAAACGTTCCATCAGCGACATATCGAATCGGTAAAGTTTGCTGCCACGCGGGTGGTCCATTGACAGCGCTGTAGATAATGTCGGTCAATCGTTAGTATATGGAAGTCAAAAGGAAACATACAGTAATTGTTCAAGGTCGGACGCAGTTGAAGAGGGTCGCCAATGAAAATAAGATGTTCCACTGACGGTACAAGGCTGCCCAGCACATGTGCCTCGAGGACCTGCCCAGCCTCCTCAATCATCAATACTTTGGGAGAAAGCGACTAATTCAAAGAGTAAACACCATGAACAAGACACAGAATCTGTGAGATGACGAACCCTGAGAAGTGTTCCGAGCTTTGCAGCACCTATAGCAACATCCGTCAGAAATGGTAATCCCACACTTGCATCGACATTCAAGTACCTGTTGTTGTGCACCCGATGATCTTCACGTTCTTCAACAAATCACGTC
Organism: Xerocomus spinulosus; assembly: GCA_038094075.1. NCBI lineage: Eukaryota > Fungi > Basidiomycota > Agaricomycetes > Boletales > Boletaceae > Xerocomus > Xerocomus spinulosus. Next base: position 33,329 of record JBBPTN010000114.1, on the reverse strand, counting down.
GCACCTATATCATGACGCTATCAGAAGAAGAAGAAAGCCTAAGCTCGTGTAGCATACCTCTTCCTTGATCTCATTGTATTCCTCAACCTTTTCTGCATACTTCCTTCTCAATCGCTCGAATTCGTCTTGTTGGTTCCGTTGCAGTTGTTCGCGTGCTTCTTCAACCCAGAATGCGTGAATCACTTGCCGTTCGTATCGACTCATCGCCCAGACGTTGTCGTCTTTCAACAGTTCGTCCAGTTCTCGGTCACCAAGTGGTACGTTAGGAACACCATCCTCTCCGAGTGCTGTGAAGAACCCGAATGAATCGTGGACATAGGAAGGAGTCTCCGTGGTGGGTTGAACCGAGGACTGAGATAGTTCTTCCGACAGACCGGCGTCATCCGAGTCGATGTTTGAATCTGACGTACTAGCTTCAGAAAAATCGGCAGTCATCCAGACTTTCTCGGGTGCCAGCGCGGAGGCACTATCTTCATCAGATTCATCGTCCTCTTCCAGAGAGTCCGCGTCTTCGCTATCCGATATGTTCTCAGTTGGCAGGAGCTCAAAGCGATTTGAAGGGCCAGGGCGCGCGGGTGAGGCCTCATCTGCTTGTCGGACGTTCGAAATAACTGGTCTAGTGACCATCTCCAAAAACTCGAGATCACCATAGTTCTTCCAGAATGCATAGAGAGAGGTGTCCTCCTCCAAAACCTGACCTCTATGGCCCTGCCTTTGCCATTTCCCTCCGGATTCAGAATTGTCGTCCTGAGAGAGATCTTTGGCGACGGTGATCCACGAAGGCGGTTCTGACAGCGATTGCTGATGTTCTGGGTAGAAAAGCGAAAGGTACTTGGCAATTTCTTTGGAGTCCGATTCAAGATCGATCTCATTGATACTCTTGACTAGTTTCGTGATCTCGTTCCCTACCGATTGCAGTTCGTGGTACTTTGACATGTATGTAGGGTGAAGGCGGGATTGTCCAGCGACCATTTCCCGCGTTTCGATAGAGTATTGGGAAATGCGTTCTTCAGATGTACGAGAACCCAAGCGCACGATGTCTGTCGTGATATCTGCATCAAGGACAGAACACAGCATATGATCGAGGGCGTGGTTTGTAAATGCAATCATGAGGATCGGTCCAACATCGTTAGCGATGAGCACACGCAAGAGCTCGACACCAGTGTAACTCTGGAGTGAAATGTGGTGTGAGTTTAATGACTTCGTCGCAACTAAAAGTTGTCACCTTCCCAGTACCTGGTGGCCTAGGTACGAAGAGTTAGCAGCTCGCCTGATGCAAATCCTAATGTTCGACTCACCCCTGAATCAATGCAAGTTCACTCGTCAACGCCATGATGACAGCGTCAGCCTGGCTGGGGTCAAGACGACTAGCTCGACGCAGTTCTCCCCGAGCGTAGTCGATTGAACTCTGATCAGAAATGTTCATCCACAGATCTCCAACCTCCGCTTCGCGATCAAACAAAGACGATAACTGAAAGTTGAAACCTGGAAGACATGCATATTTTGGAGGGTCGATGGTACATTGGGTCCTCAGATAGTCGGGAGGATGAAACACAAGATAACGAGAGAAGGGAAAGATCTCGGGCTCTGTCTTGAGGGCTTCGAGAAATGGGCGGATGGCCTCGAACATGACTGGTGATTCAACAAGCAGCTTGACATCGTCAGGAGAAGACCGCCTGTTCCGTAGCTCTGAAAGAATCTGTAATTCAACCTCACTATCAAAGAAAGCGACCCGAATTTTGATGCGGTCCCCATCAGATTGAACATGGCTAGTCAAATCGGAAAGTGGGCTTGCAATTGTACCGAGATGGACTGATACTTCTTCATCCTTCTGCCAAACGAGGGCAACGAGTCCACCTTGCACAAGTCGTTTTCCACTCATTCCCTTCCAAAAAGCGACACGACTCCCTGCCTGTGTGGAACGAGCTCTGCCTGGTGGCGTATCGATAGTGAGACCCATGGATACCCCCCTGCGATCAGGAACCAGCGACGTGAACGCGACATTGGTGTACACATTGAACATGAGAGATTCATGGTTGTCGGCCATGCCATGATATTTTCCGCCACCTTTCTGGAGGATATCGCCTAGCTTGGTTTTGCGCTGATGCAAATCATCGAGATCGTCTTGGATGAGCTGTACTGCTCTTCGTAATGGCGCCCTGAAATAAGATGTTCGGGGGTGCTGCGCATGCGAACAACGATGATGCACGTACGTGAGTTCTTCTCTCAACAGACGAAACTGAATATCTAATAAGCGCTGCATAGAATTCGCTGGAGCGGGGTGTGGAGCATCATATAGGCTGGCCGGTAGGAACGGTTGGATACGACACATGAGTTCTTCGTGTGTTGGGGCAACACGAATATCATAAATGTCTACAGAGTCATTGTTGTGCCGCGGACCATCCAAACGTAGTTCTCCAGGGGGGTCGTAGCTACCCCGCAGCGCCGCAATGAGGCCCTCGTTAGAGGCAACACTACGCACACCGGGAACATTTCCATGTGAATTTGTGCGTGTTTCCTTTCCAAGCTCGCGATTGACGATAGACTCGAGACGATTCACCTTTTCTTTGATTGTATCGACCAAGAGATCACGGACTTGTGTTGCTATTCCTTGGAATTTGTCAAACGTGGGTGGGGACGAGGAAATCCCAGCGGAATATTGATCAAACCAAATATGAAGATTTGAAACGAGGGTGGCGAGGCGCGGGTATATTGCTATTGCGTTCTTGAAACGTACAAGGCATCTGTGATACAGTATGACGACAGGTTTAACAGAATGTATAATGTTAGCATACTCATACAAGACACCAGCTATGGATGCCAAAATTTGAGCACCTAATTGAGGGGGATTTGTCAATAAGTTAGGATCATCGAAGGAGCGATTGGTCATGATGACGGCCATGTTGTTCTCAATCGTATCAGCAAGCTCCGCAAGGTTTTGCAACACTTCGGTGAAAAGCGCGCTATATCACCGCTAATGAGTTATAAGCGTAGCAAGACAACCAAAAAACCTTACTTGACTCGAGTGACGAGTGTACTCTTCACGACAAAGTCAGACGATAAGTACTGGACGAAAGTGAGCAGACAGGAATCTCTGCAACGAGGAATCCACAAACACGTAAAACTGGGAGTATTCCACGCTGAAAGGAGAGGACATCACGACTGTTACCAGCACGTGTGGATACTTGCGGCCAATGGATGATATCAACAAGACGGCATAGACCGTTTTGCTGTGGGCGAGGGATGAGGCAAAGTGTGCAGAACGTTTGCAATCACTACATACAGAGGCCATCGTTTGCAAAAGAAGCTGTTCGTGAATGTACGATTAACATTGGTCGCAGTTCTCGGCACAAATTTATCACGTACTTGTCCATCCTCTTGGGACTGATGGATGGTTCAACACCAATATAGCGACAACAGACAAGGCGTCTACAACTCACCCAATTCACATTAGCTGCAGTGGCGCTATTCAAGGGCTTTAAGAATGCATATAATTCGGGAGTCGACTTGAACCTGAAGACGTCAGAAAGATATCGCTTTAGAGCATTGTGAGCTTCAGAGGGTGACAAAAAAGAGGAAGGGTCTTGAGAGAAAAACCCATCCGTCCCGCTGCCACCGCCCATCTTGGCCAAACCTTTTTCTGTCAAAAATGGGGCCACTCGTTGCAATGCTGCGGCAGAGCGCGTGAGGGTGGATGCAGAGGACTGGGGAGGCGGATTGGATCTGGCGCCTTTCTGGGTATGGGCATAACGACAGTTGAACTCCCTCTTGCATTTGCCTTGCTCCCAAAAGAACCGGCATACGCCTGGGGGTGGATTACTGTTGGCACTGCCGCTGGCACCTGGATGTGGCGCAGGAGAGGTATCAGGAGAAAGGGGTCGAGGCTGGGATGAATGCACAAATTTACATTGGCTGCCTCTGTTGCAGCCAGCTGGAGTGTTAAAAAACCGACAGGGAGGACGAGACATCGTGAAGGCGTGTCGTGGGGTCGCGCTCGGATGGGTCTTACTATATACCGTACTGGAACCTGCCCCCTAATTTGGACTCAACGGCGCCACAGCAAGACGTTATGTAATTCACACTGCTTGGAGAAGCCCACTGCAGCATGTTAGCGTAGTGATACGTAGCTTTTTACTTGTCAAGGGGAAGCGCAGATCGCGTGCACTTCAGAGTAGAAGAAACACTTCTGTAACCGATTCACGTCGATACTGTAATCGCCACACGGAGATGTCATGCGGGGGCCCCGGCCCGGGAACTCCTGCCAATGAATTCGGTGAATTGTTTTATTTCTAGGATCTTATGCACTGGCAGCTTGAACAATAATCTTGATCAACTCCAAGCAAACATCTATGTTCTTCATTTGGTGCGAGCATGGGCTCAGCTGCGCGCAGCGTTGGAGTCCGTGGGTGCGCACTCACGCCGTAGTATGTGCCCGAAGACTTGTAAAGATCTCTGGGTGTGATTGTCGTACTGTAACTTACATCCACGACCAAAGACGCTTCTGGGGACTTTCTAGGAACCCGCAGGATGGCAATCGTGATTAGAACTCTCTGAACTCTGATTCGAGACACAAATACATTCTCTTTCAATAGTACATCACCCTACGCGACAAGCACGTTCGCCTGACTGATGACTACCGCATCGGCATATACCTGGACCAAGTCACTCGGGCCAACTTGGAATGTCTGCTCCTTGCCACCCTCACGAAGTAGCGCCAAGGTCTCTTCTCCACTCCTCCGCCAGAGATTCTGCCCGGTACTCTCCCTCTTCAGAGCCTGAGGGGAAATGGAATACGGGGCGGCGCTCCCACCAGTTTTATTCGTGATGGTAAGGTGAATGGGATGGTCGCTGCGGTTGGAAACCCAAACCATTGTATCTTTCGAATGATGTGGAAAATAGGGCGAAGCTAAGTGCAGTTGTCAGCGTTTGTTTGAGTAACAGGGAGGGGGGCGCACAGTTGTGAGTGGAAGAGCACGATACTGACTGTCCGTTTGCACCAGTCGCGCTTTTATCTGTCTTTGAACGCGAGTATATCTGTTTGCGGATATCATATCGGTATCAGCACCATAGCCGACCCGACTGTTCGATGATAAGGCGGGAACGAGACGGGGCGATCCGGTGCTGGTCATATGGTTCATGACCTGCTTGGTACACTTTGCTGTGCGAAAGCGACTAGAATATCCCATGCAATTGCGGTGGGGGAGTACGTCAGGTCTAGAACCCTTGAGGGCCTAGATTCGTCAGATTCATGCCAGTCTCGGATGCGTATATATCCGTTGCAAGTGATTCCTGACGTTCGTTGCAAGAAGCAGGGACCACATTTGCCTCACCGACACCCGCTGACATGCCTCAATCATCGGATTCCTTGCACAGGGAGGGGGACAAGCATGGAACCATCTTGAATTCAGTGACATTAATGGCACAGCTGCGTGGGAATAGGGGCTGTAAAGCTTGAGTTGGTATTGTGCGGATCAGCCATTTGGTCGTCGACGCGGGCATAGTGGGGATGTGGAGTAAAACTGTGGGGCGATCCCAGCCTGAAACGGCCGATAAACTGGTCAAAATATCATTAAGACTTGCTGCTCCTGAGGAATGGCATCCATATGGAGAGTACCATTCGTTTTCCAGGGTTGCACACCTGGCGACATGAAACGTCGGAGAAGGCATCCTCTGCGAAAAAGGTCAAATTGGGCGTTCGAGGCGGCGCAGAATGAGTAATAATATTGATGTACTTGTGATTTGACGTGCGACGATAGATCATCATCACGAGGCTGGAGTTTGGAAGCTTCTGTGGAACATATATTTGCCACTACCAAATATAAAGCCTACGAGCACAGGATACTCACTCAAATAGGTTCTACACAACTGCTTCTTTTCTAACTTAAATAAGCGGAGGGCCCGACACGGCAGCACAGGACGGAGGTCTTCTGTAGAACACTCTACGGAATGTGAGTGAGAAAGACCAAAAATCTGGGTAACACTGGGTTTGGGTGGAGCACGCGAGGGCACGCACTTGGGGGGAGAAATCACGACCAGCATCGACGATGTGTAAAGATAAGACTGGTAAATGGGACGGCACTACAAGATAAGCAGTCACAATGCTGGTTGGCTTACCCGTACATGGCATCGGGATGTTCATGAGAAGAAGCTTCACGTCGACGATTTCCGTCGTGAAAAGTTGAGGCGGGGCCTGGGGCAGGCGAAGATCCAGAATCGCGAGTGAGGGGCGGTCAGATCATGGGCAACCATATGGCGCATCATTCCGTGTGTACGATGTCGACGATGCAGCAAGACGCGTGGGGTGTGATGAACGGGGAGTTGAAGTGAGTTCTACAGTATTTGCAGCGGCTGGAACTTTCACACTATACGGCAATCCCCAACGTCCGTCCAAACCACGTTCGCCTGACTGATGAGCACTGCATCGGAGTATACCCGAACGAGATCGCTTGGGCCCACTCGGAACGTCTGGCTCTTCCCGCCTTCACGAAAGAGGATCAGCGTCTCTCCCCCACTCCTCCTCCAGAGATTCTTCCCGGTAGTCTCCCTTTGTAGAACCTGCGAGATAATGGGATACTGGGCGCTGCTCCCGCCACTCGTATTCGTGATGCTAACGACGATGGTACTGTCACTGCGATTGGACACCCAAACCATTTATGCAGTTGTTTCTTTCAAAAAATTTGGAATAGAAAAACGCTGAAGTGGGTGTCAACGTGTGTCTGAGTCCCAAGGCACCAGACGTACAGATGTGGGTAGAAGAGCACGTAACTGGGTGCCCGTTGCGTATGGCACAGTCTTATCTATCCATCATCCCAGTCTGTGGATATTGGGACCGGTTACCCATGGCTGACGAGATCATCGACGATAAGGTGGGGGACCAATCCGTTGGTGGTCATATGGCCCACGAATCACTTCATATACCCGCTTTTGACTGCAACCAGAATATCCTACTTGATCATGTTGCGGGAACATGTCACACCTAGATCTGTGATCATCATGCTTGTGATGCCCACTCCTGGATGCGCATGTATATTGATCGTGTGTTGTTCGCTTCCTGTGCACAGGAGTCCTCTCGCAGAGGCATGGTCGAGGACTCGCCTAATGAAGGTTTGTAAGAGACTAATGGACCATAGTAGAACTTGACTCAGTCCCGTGTCATTGGCGTTTCAGTGGTTCTGCGTCTGTTGCAATGTATAAGGAAAATCCCATATGTTTGAGCCGCGATACTAACGTGTAGTTTGGTTCCGGTTGTGATCTTCATCAGTGTTATTCTGAGTCTTGAATACGCATATATGCGCATTCTCACCGCTCACCACGGGAAGCTGGTTGCTCTCTGCCCCTACGCTGGCAGTATGAAACAGAAGAACTCTTGTGCGGAGTCCTGGTTATGGGCTTGCATGTAGAAATAGAGAACGCTATCTTACTCCGTGGTTTCCGCGATTCCATGCTGTCCATAACGCATAGTAAGAGTGGTGTCGAATGTTTGGTCTGCACGATACAAGTGTAGAGTCTGGTCAGACGAATACGCCCACGAGAACGGCTTGATACTAGTCACGTGCCAGCGTGGTGGATCTTGGCACATCACCACTGACCGTAAGTCCAATCCTTCATCAAGAGTCTCGCGTATAATGCTTCTAACCATCCATTTAATGTCATGAAGTGCCCAACATCAGATTCCACCGATCGTGACGCGTTATTCGTGATTGTTGTCCGAAACAGAACCAACTTTCATTGTCGAAGATGGCACAAGCTGCGTCTGCGTTGAGTCTCGCAGTGACATTCACGATGACATCCCCATTCCTCGCCAACCCCTCATCGCTCACAACTGTGCATCCAGCACTCCACGAACTCCAATATACCGCACCTGCTGGCTCCCTCTCGGACGTGCTAGTATTTGCAGTGCCCCAGGCCGTACATCAAATTGCGAGGGACGATATTATACAGGCGCTCAAAAGTGTGGAAGGTGTACTTAGGGTGGACATACTTGAGCGGCGTGCGAGGACAAAGAGAGATGAGTTTTAGTTGCATCTATTATATTGTTCAAACACTCGTACTCCTCTTGTCTCCCCAAACCAGCCTTTATATCAAATGACGCTCGTCCTCATCCTGGCCAGTTGAGACAGAACATGCAAGCTTATTGCAACATCCAAGTTACACCATCGCGCCAGCGCGCCGACCCACCATAGTCATCTACCCACACAGTAGTCCACAACAAGCCCTCAAAGCAGCTTTACATATTTGGTCTTCCCATTCAGCCAGTGTACCCAAGACTAAACTGACATCGTCTGCAGAGACTCCACTGATGCCCGCATTCGCGTTGCTGTCAGAATTCGAAAATGAACGCCTTCCCAACCTTTTTGATGGTAATCATCGTAGGCCTGTGTCACGGCCTGAGACGCATCTATTACTATAACTCCAGGAAACGCACCTATTCAAGATTCGTCGCTGTCGCCGACTCCATGTTCGAATAATGGACGCCTCGAAGAATGACTAGGACCTGCCTGACTACCACTTAAGGATATGCTGCCAGCACGACCGCCCTAGTGGAGCCGTTGGTATGTACTACTCGCCTTTCTTGCACTCCCATTGCGGCACTCCGCCACCAAGTCAAGTCCTCCCCCGAAACCTCGTCACTGATTCATTGACACGTATCAGTTTTGAACAGCTCTTTTATTTTTTATTTTTGCCTTCACAGGTCATACAGCATGTCCGACCCACGTTTCGTATGTATCGATTTTGCGTTCCCCCATCCAACTCCCCACTTTTCCCGCCAGTCAGTTTATAACGTATCTCTGTAGATTGTTCCCAAGGTGCCGTCTGAGCTCGAGCGTACTGGGATTGTCCAGCATTTCTGCAGCTTAGATTCAACTGCGAGGGTCAAAACCAAATACTTTGATATTTCCCTCTCAGGGAGGCCTACCTTGTCCGTCAAGGTTGGTGATGACGACATTCTGGTAGAAGCGAGCACACAGTCCTTCTTCCACACTCTTGCAAAGGAGGACGGATTGGCTCCTGGCATCCCCACCGTCTACGATGCGTTCTATGGAAAAGGATACCATTTCCTCGCTATGGAGAAGATAGACACGCCTACCGTGGCTAGTCTAGACGACGCCGTACAACGCGTCACCTCTGCCCTCGAGTGGCTTTTCGCACAGAAATCCAACCTTCCTAGTACACTCTTTGGTAGAATTGCAGCACAAGAGGCGCGTGTATGGCACACCTTTTTCAAGGATCATGAGGCGCCATTACCCTTTGTCAATGCCGAAGCGGTCAACAAGTACATCAACAAGGTATGAATGTCATCCTCTGCTTTCATGGCGTGTTATCGAACCATTTCTCTCCCGTAGGCGCTTTCGCGCTGCCCAGGAAAGAATAAGAGATCCATCTCTCTACCAGACGAACTCTCTATCTATCACGCTGCCATCAAGAAGGATAACTTTCTGGTCGACGGAAACGGCCGTATCTGGATTATTGACTTCAAGTACATTGGCCTGTTCCCAAAGGTCTTTCAGCAGTGCGCTTTCTTCTCTATTGATTCCTTTGCTTCCGCCGTCGGGAATGAGCTTGGTTACAAGCTATCCGATTTTGGCGAGGAAATGTCAATCGCTGCAATTTTGATCAACCAGTCTGGAGATGAGAGCCTGGGTGAGTATTCGTCTCATCTTTCGGGCACGTGAAGAGGAAACCAGCTCCCCTCTTTCCAGGACTGGATAAATATGGCGAACCGATCCGTCGCCCAAGATCCAACCGACAAGCGGCTCGGGACACGGTTTAAATTTCTGAGGCGCCTTGAGTTACTTTTGTCATTTGTGATTAAATGTGTTCGTGCATTCCGACGCGTAGAATGAATAATATGCATCATCCGCTCAGTATCTCAGATGCCGCGATCGGCCTATGCCCGAACATTGTGGTGACATCCCTCTTCCTCACAACTATGTGCCCAACCCTCCACAAACTCTAGTTTACCACACCACTCTGCAGATGTGTTGGTGTTTGTGGCCAGCGTTACCCCGAGCCGCACGCCCAACATGTATACAACATCCAAGTCCTTCTATTATATCTCTATACGATATCTCCGCTACTAAGCCAATACACGCTCGAAAAAAAGTACATGAGAGAATGGGAGGAAATAAATGGGCCACGCGTCCACGTACAGTTCGATGGAGAAAAAAAAATGCAAAATCGGCCCCGATATCATCACAGACATCCCTCACACCAACGCCTGCACCAGATAAAACGATCTCGCCTCTGCCAACAGCGACGCCTCCATCTCCTTCCACCACCCCGCCACCACCCTCCGTTCTCGATCCCTTGCCTCCCCCACCACCCGTTTGACGGTGACCCGAAAGACGGCCGACACAGGTCGATGATCAGACACGCTCACCTCCCACCGCCGATATCCCTTCAACACCACCCGTTCTGCCTCATTCGAACGCCACAACACCCTGTCACACCACGCCGGCACGCGCCGCTTCTCCGAGGTATCAAACACGTTCGAGTTTCGGTCATACTTGTAGGTCGGGCAAAACGTCAACGGGCCTTCACAAAATGTGCGCAGGCGAAAGGCACGGTTGTGTTTCATCTCCTTGTGTAGTTGATCGTGCGCCGCGAGGGCATCGAATTCGTTGGCTTGGATGGCCGCGACGACGGCCTCTCTCCGTTGGTCAATGCGGTAGTTCATGTCCCCGTTGAGCTGGAAAAAAGGGTCCGTGTCAGCTACGCGAAACGTCGTTGAGAAGCATAGACGCACGAAGACGATCTCATGATCGAGGACCATCGACCCATCTCCCCCACCAATGTACGCAAACCCTTCATCGGCAGATTCACCAGGGAACACGTTCGTTTCTTCTAGAAAAGCTGCGGCGTCCGCATTGCGTTGACGGACATGATGCTGTCCAGCAGCCAAGTGGCAGTTGATGAAGCACAGACTCGAATCATCAACCACAAACCGCGCAGCGATGCCACCCTAAAGAGGACGTCATCACATCACACGCGAATGATGGTACAATATCAAACCCACTTTATTTCCGTATCGTCCTCCCATCCCCCGTTTGATGGTTGCGATCGCAGCATCCTTCAAAGAAACCCTCTCCGTGTTCTTGATAAACACACACATGAACAACCCCACCAAGCTCTCCGTATGAACCACCGTATACGGTGATTCAGGGGGCATCGCCTGTCGAACTGCCTGGACTAGGCGATCGTACCACCGTTTGTAGCTCGACGTCACTTTTTCATTAATCTTGCCTTCATCCCCTTTCTTTTTTCCACCCAACAGGACAGTCTTGGCTGCCATCTTACGGGATTCGAGATCAATCACTTCCTGGAATCCAAACGAGATGATATCGGGGCTGTCGACAGAGGTAAGGACATCATGAAGAAACCGGGCGTTTTCCGGGTCGCCATTGAGAGACTCGGGCTTCGCAGCGTCAACGTTCCACGTGACGATGAGCACTTTGAGGTCCCGGAACGTGCTGAAGGCATGTTCGCGCTTCAATAGTTCTTGCTCTATCCCAAATGATAAGTAATCTACGCAAACGCCAACACACAGTGTAAAGAACGTGGGCTCGCCACTTACCAATCCGATCAGCACCAAGCAGTCCATCCCAAAACCTGATCTGCTCGTCCCGTCCCACGCTCACCACCATCAGCTTCTCCATCTCCAGAATCGTATAGGGGTCCACAAAGATGCGCGAGACGGGAAGTCCGCCATGAGCATCCCAACAGTTCGTGACTACCCACGGCTTCGAGCTCACGTCATACGCAGATATCGTACCCTTTCGTCCACCGGCCCAGAGGCGATCGTTGACACCCTCTAGACAGAGCACGTCCGACGTGCTCACTTTGACCACCTCGACACACGTAGGTATCCCGTCATTCGTGCCAACGTTCCAGATGCTGATGTACCCGCCTTCGTGGCCCAGATACACGTGATCAGGATGTGAGGGAAGAATGGTACCCGAGGTGACCGCGCCAGCGTGTTGACTCGGTACTACTGTCCGACCGATGCTCCCTGGCACGTATACGTCGTATATCCGAATCACGGGTACCGAAGTCGTACCAACGCCTTGGACATCCGTCCGCACAGCAGTCCACAGCAACCCTCCAAGCAGCTTTACAAACTCGGCCTTCTCGTTCAGTCGGTACACCCGCGGAGAGCTCAAGACCAAATTAACATCGCCTGCAGAGACTCCATTGGCCCCCGCGTTCGCGTTGCTGTCGGGGTCGAAAACGAACGCCTTCCCGACTTCGTCGATGGAGATCATCGTAGAACCATGTCGGAATATATGCGTGACCTGGGATGCGTGGATCCCCATTTTCGAACACGAAAAAGCACCCGTCCGAACATCCACCTCGAGCAAGTGTCCCTCCTTCGTTCCGACCCACAGAAACATTCCTCTGTCCATTTTGTCGCATGCGGACCTGAACTCGATACAGGACACCAGGGACCCCCTCATACCATCTCTCGTGTCAAGGGTCCACGAAGGTCCAGCATTGGACGACAGGTCATAGTATTTGATTTGGTGACCCGAGGCCAACGCCACACCGGAGCCCGCAACAGCGACGAATCCCGAATACGCTGGTACGTGGATCTTGTATTCCATAAAGTTGAGGCTGGGCATGCTTGGGGGACGCCTCGAGGAACGACTAGAGTCAGGAAGTGATTCACCACTGCGTACACGAGGATCTTCTTCCGAAGCCGATTCCTCGTCAGACGACAGCGAGGGCGCGCGACGCAGTGGTGGTAGCTTGTCGCTCAACCCAATCGTACGAGTGGGTGGCGGCGGAAGCCTTGCGCTTCCGAGAGGCTTGCGCTCCCCTACCGGCGAGGTAAGCTCAACAGGAGTGGCATTATTTTGCGGGAGCGACAAGCGTGCAGGTAGTGGTGGTGCTGATAAGGGGGCCTCAAGGATGCCCTCTTCTTGGGTATTACGACGAGATGGTAATGGCGGGGCAATGGTGGAGGTAGAGTTTGTGAAGGAGGATATTTGCGATGGCGCGGAAAAGCCATTCGGTCGTCGAGGGGGGCGTGGTGGTGCATGTGGAGCAGGCCGTGGTGGTGGTCTTGGCTTGAGAGTAGCCGAGGGTCCAGACAGGTTCTCGCTCGAGCTTCCTGAGGAATGTTGTTCCTGGTGAACACTGCCTATTTCACTCACGAGGGAGGTATGAGAACCACTTGTTTTCCGAGGTTGAGCTCCCGGTGGAAGCGAGACCTCCGATATCTCTGATACTTCGGATTCATCGTCGGAGAAAGGACTATAGGGTGAATTAGAGCTGCTCGGGATATCTAAGCTATCCTCTGCAAAAAGGGTCGAATTGAGTGGCCGTGGTGGACGCCGAATGGGTAATATTGGCGGGCTCGTTATAAGAATGTTTGGCTCGGTTAGATCATCATCACGGGGTTGAAGCTTGGAAGTATCCTTGGACCTAGGTCATTTCTATCACTAAAAATAAATCTCATGAACACGGAACACCCACGCAAATAAGCCCCGCATGGCTGCAACGTTGCCTACGCGAGGAGAGGTGTCTGAGGCGACGGTACAGGACGAAGGTTTTTCAGTAGAAATGTCTATTGAATGTGATCGAGAGAGATCAAAAACTCCGGGTTTGGTATGGCGAGGAGGAACTGCGGGTGGTCCATGCTCGATCACCACGGAATCACTATGTGACGTCATCATTGGAGGTCTGGGAGTAGTCGGTCGCGACGGAGACGACTTGGACGTTTGTATCTGTCTTGGTGGGCTACGACAAAGTCCCAAACACAGTGATGAGAGGCGAGACGACGCACAGGAAAGAAGTTACTCACGAAAACTTGGAACGAATTGAATGTACGCTACCCAAAGATCCTTCTTCACTGCTTTCGTCTGCCCCGTTGCTTTTGTGGTCTGGCCATGGTACTGTGAGCGACTCGTGTTTAGGACTAGACTTGGGAGACCGGAGCGCAGCTGGCACAGGAACTGGGCGAAGGAGAGGTGAACCAACAGGAGAAGAAGGCGGTTTCTTGGCCCTCGGGGGCGGCGGGGGCGGCACACGTTTAAGTGCAGCCGCTTTCAAATCAGGATTGGACACTTTGCTGCGCACTCCGCAGACAGGTGCCGCCAGTTGAGATTGCAAGTTGCAATCGTCGGGAGTAAGAGAGGCTCGCGTTCTGAAGCGGGGCGTGGGTTCTGATTCAGAGACTTGTGGAGAGCCTGGAACGGTGGGTTCGCTTCGCTTATAACTGGAGGAAGCGCTTGAGGCGTTGTCGACTGCGAATTGCTCAAATCTGGACTTGAGGCTTTTGATGGAAGGAATTGGCACTGATTCGACTTGAGAGCTGACAGTGTGGGCCATGGCGGGGTGACGGAGGTGTGCAAATGAACGTATGGGGCGCGCTCATGGAGTAGAGGCTGTGTCGTGAAAGCCCTCCTGACTGTCGAACGGAGGCTGAATGGAAGCGAGGAAGTATGCAATCCGACGAGGACAGCGTCGCCGTCGCCGTCGACGCCGGTGAGTGGAGGCTGCGGATAATCGCCTTCTATGGCAACTCAGAATAGTGTCATTCCAAACGATTTCTTACTCATCCGGTCACATTAGAAGTATCGACTTGGAACTGCAGTAGTCGTTCACAAATAAGACGGCCCTCTCCACCTTATCATAGAGGCCATTGGGATGGTGTGGTTGGACTCATGGTAATCCTACCGACTCGAGGACCTCGCACAACATATGTGGCCCATCTGCGTAGTCGTCACTGGCAATTGGCTGGGCTAAAGCCTTCACGTCGAAACGAGAGTCGTGGACCCCCAAGGACCCGACACCTGGACAGATGACCAGACCATCTATTGAGGCACCATGAATTTTACCTCATGGATAGTCTCGTCGCCAGTCCAGGGTCTCGGTACCGCTCGTATCCTGGCTACGATCCTATCTGACAAACCATTTAAAAATGCACACTGCGTCTCTGAGTCCCTAAAGGCACGAAATAACACTCACATCGAAAACGATCATATGAAAATTGAAACATCAAATACAACATGGATTATATCAAGTTGCGCTCGAAACACGCATCGATCATACCTGGTCAAATCCAGTGTTTGTAACACTAGGTGTTATCACGATGTTTCGAGTGATGGATGCTCTACATTGGCCTGGGATGCGAGTCGCCAAGGGATGAAATGAATTGCTAGTCCTCGAATGGGTGTTTGGTCACACCAAGAAGGCGCAAGGAATTTTACATAATCACTCGACAGTTCCTTGAACCTAGACCACCAACCGATTCCGAAGTACCGTCTTTCAGCCTTTGATTCGTCCACTCAGGGCGTATATCTTGTGGTCCTTGGCCTACTTCGTGGACATGGTGTCTATTAACATAGACGTTCTGTTCTCAGACTCTCAGAGAATCTCCCTCAAGCGCATGCTTTTTAGATGTTGTATGCGGTTCTGATGGTGGCCGCGTGGGCTATCAGTCCTTTGAAGACGACGGCTCCACGCTTTCTTTGCACGGGCGAGCTTGATGATGGCCAGTCGATCTGGAAAGGCATCCCTGTGACCGTTCTGATGCGATTGATCAGCTATCCTACTGGAATTCGGTACAAAGATGTCAAGGTATTCCGACCAATGTGAAAGAACGGAGGAACGTTATGTTGGTTAAAATCCAGGTACGTGTCAGTGTGTATTGCAGCCGTAGTGTTTGACGTGATTCACCTCCCTGTGGGTTGTGTTGTCGACGCCTATCATGAACTTGACGTTATTTCGTTGGCTGCATCTGAATTACTGGAGCCGTATGCCGAGTTTCTTTCATCGACTTTCTCTTCGATGTGCTACTTTCACCCCTTTTGAGACCTCCCGTGGAATGTTTCGTAACCACTGTTTCATCCCTATTATTTAACCGGGCTCGACAGGTGAGTTCGATCTCTAGGCTACATGAGAGACCGAACATGCCGGACGACCGGAAGTGATACAATAACCACCGATAGAGTTGGAAAGTCAGAGCTTGACAAATTCTATCTTGCTGTGTAAGAAAGGAGATTTTGCGGCGATCTGGGAGACACGATGCCGCGAGGCTTAACGTGGCACCGTCAGAACCCTGAAATTCAATTTGTAGATGCATATAAGGCAAGTTTTGTGGACCATAATAACTTTGACAGGTAGCGATCAGGCCGCTAGGGCTGCAATGACGGAAGCATGGTTACTGTTATCTCGCCGGTACTACCATCGGCAGCAAGTACACCCCTGCCTCCCAGGACTCAATCAAATAGCGTGTCCCTTCTGGCACATGGCGCCCCGCGCCCCCCTACCATCCCCTACTCCGCTGCCCGCCATTCCCTGCTAAATGACCAACTTGGATAACACGTGGGCCACTCCAGCTTCTTCTCGTTGATCGTACAATCACACCCAATCTTCAGTTTTGGAGCCCTCTTCATCGGCGTCATCGCCTCAGCAATGTGAGTGTATTGACCCGTTGACCACTGATCCCACTCCTAATTCAATACAGATTATACGGAGGTCCGTCCCAAGCAAATTTATCTCCATCCCATTTCAACATGCATACTCTAGTTACCTGCATACAGACCTGGTACTACTATGACCGCTATCCTTCGGATTCATGGTACATCAAGCTTCTCGTGAGGTCATCCCATCCTTTCTGTTACTTCTATCCAACCCTGCATTTACAGGTCGCGTCCGTTTTCCTGTCGGACACTTGCCATCAGGTAATAATCTCGCACACTGGCAAGTACAATCAATCGCCCTCGATGCACGTGTCGTTACCCCTTTTTAGCCTACACGTATCTCGTTACCGATATCGCCTATCCTCAAGGGCTAGGGGAGATCGTGTGGTGAGTGGATCCGTCCTTGACATGTTCTTTCCTCATTCCTGCGTCAGGAGTTTGATAGTACGTCGCCCTCCCGTCACTGGATGCCGTCAGCTCATTCGTAATCTAGGTTGAGGTGTTCTTTAATGTATGGCATCCATTCGGCGTCGTGCTTTACGGTTAACCCACCATGATATCTAGGGATTCACTGCACTCTTCGTTCAGTGCTTTATGGCAATGCGTGTTTACATGCGTGCGTTCCTATCCGTAGTTGACACTCAAGCGCTCACCAAGTCTCCATACACAGTTAGTAATAAGAGCTGGCTCGCTACTGGCTCCGTGGTAAGTTGGGTAGTTTGCGACATGAAACGCAACCCAATATTTTCGTTTCTTAGATGATATTAGTCATTGCTGACTTTGGTGAGTTGCATCTCTAAACTGAGACCTCCAGCATTGAAACCGTCAAATGACAGTCATGATTTTATGTGAGTCTCAATGGTAGTCTTGCCCATGTTGGCGTTGACGATGACATCGGCTAGTCTACTCTGTCAAGGCGTACGTTTCGGTTCCATGCGTGACTTGTCTGACCTTTCTGACGAGCGTGCTCCAGATTGCACTTCACCACGTTTGAACAGTTGACTTCTCTCAAGGTAATTGGATAATTTCGGTCTCGAGGTGTTAACTGACAAACACCCAGGCGCTCTCGATGTCGGTCAATGTAGTGGGCGCAGTTGCGGACGTCCTCATCACGTTTTACCTTTGTGCTATGTTGCAAAGATCGCGAACCGGATTTCGGAGGTGAATGATCCGGCCAGTCAATTCGTCGTGTATGCTGAATACCGCGGATGTCATCAGATCTGACAGGATGATCAACCAGCTGGTAAGCATCCATCTGGGTGACGTCGTTCTTGGTCACAGACATGCGTCGTGTAGATCATCTACAGTATCAACACCGGACTTTTGACCAGTATTTGTGCCATCTCTTCACTTATCACGGTAAGCAGCTTTCAGGCACCATATTCAGGCACTTGATCATATTCTGTGCGGTAGATTTTGGTGTGGCCTAACACGTTCATCTACATCGCGTTCTACTTTTGCCTTGGACGACGTACGTCGCTTTCTCGGATATCAGTCTTTCCACAAGTGACTTGCCCTATAGTATACTGTAACTCCCTCCTTGCGACCTTGAACGCGCGCAAGGGTTTAAGGAACCAGCCACGTAATGATGAACTATCGCTTTCCCTTGATGGTATTCAAAAGACAAACGTAAGCTCGTCAAGAGTGACAAGAGTATGTTTCTTTTAAAAAGAATGAGCATACGAACTCAACATCAACAGCTTCCGACGAACAACATTTCGATCAAAATCGACACCATCCAAGAGCATGTTCGGGACGAAGTGAGCGGCGCACATGAAGGCTATGTTTCGCTTGACTCACACAACGGCTACACAGTACCCTGAGCTGGGCGGTGACTTGAAGGCCGAGACTGTCTGATTTGGCTGACAGGGGATCTGAAACGTGTTTCTTTCATTCAAGGTTTTCCATCAAAACGTTTGTAAATGTCTTTGCGCGCGTTTCTTGTTCCCTTTTTTTTTGTTGGGAATGTCAAGGATGTGTGTCCCTGTGTGGCCAGGGCCATCGATGGCTCGGTCTCGCAAGCCCACTTGTGTGAAACGGATACGTTGACGTCGGTGACAGCCCTTGAAATTTGAAACTCGAGGGTATACCATGAAGCAGCATCATGACATTGCTGAATGTGCAAGTACATAATACGGCCGACAACATCGTATTTCTTCATCAGCAAAGGAGGTGGTGAAATTACAACGCGATGGCGCTGTGTTTAGGCTTTTAGGGGTTGTCGCTCGTGATCAGAGAGCGGTGATGGCTCAAAACGGATATGCATGATTGGGAATTCGTAGTTGTGCAAACGACAGGGAAAGATGTCAACGTTGGGGCTCCGCTTATTTGCTCAGCGTCCGCTCTGCGCGGGGAAAGAGTCAGAGTTCAGAATGGCAACATGCAGTAGAGATCATTGTAGTGTCGATTCGACTATGCAATGAGTAGGAGATCTATATCTGCAATTACGCCGATAAAATGGGTGAGTGCATGATGTATAATTTCCCATGTGTGTTGATCTCGTCGAGTCTCGTTTCAACATCTTTCCTAAGTCTGCCTCATCATTTCAGATCTAAGCTGTTGGCCATCTGAAATACCGATTCCGGGAAGTGCGGATCTTTGAGTCGCCGAGAAAGCCTGGAATGAGCCCGTATGACGTCATGACCACTGATAAAATGTGAGACATCAGCACTTCACATTGACTTGACATTGTCGCGTCCAAAAATCAGAGGCAGATCTCGTCACAGGTTCGTCAGACGATATAGGCTCTTATTCTGTGCATCATGACCTCCTTGTCAAAGAATGTTGACTCACCAGCTCTCTTCCATGCGTAGGCGACACAGAGGGATGGCTGCCTGTGGTCTCGATGTCTCTCGTCCCATTCATTTTTAAGGTCTCTCGTAGTAGCGGTGCAGACCTACCGAGAAACCCGACATGACTAGCTTCTAGTCTTGAGTGACTCACCCGAATCACCTCGGCAACTCAACAACCATGCGCGGACGCATCCAACCTGCCATCTTTTGAAGTTCTCGTTACGGTGCGTTTGATCCCTGTCTGAAGCTCTATCTAACATTCGTGTTTGGCATCTCCGCTTTGTGGCGTACACATACTTATCCAACTCAGACTGAAGGTGAGCAAGCAAGTCCGGTTATTTCACTCACTACGTCATATACGCTACGCCAAGGACAGAGTTGGTAACATTGACTTGACTCTCGCACATTCGGAACCGCTCACAGAGCAGTGGAGTCATCTTCGGTACACCGTGAGTAAGAGAGGTAATGTACGGCACGGAAATTTAAATAGTCCTATCATCCACCGCCCGTCGCCTTCGACCACTCTGAGGCAACGTACGGGCGTACGCGCAAAGGTAATTTACACCCCACCTCACCTGCCATCTTGGGCCGAGGAAACACACCCCTCCCAATGTCAATCCTCGAATCAACACCGTCGCGTAGCTCAAAGACAAAATGTTTGACGAGCACCATCAGCACCACCTTGTCCATCAGGACTCATGTTAGCGATCACCGTCGGCCCATACCGCAACCCACACACCTTGAGCTCCGCGATGGCAAAGTTCTTGCCTATACACGACCTCGGCCCGTCGGCAAACGTGAGCAAGTGTCGGTACCCTTGAACTTCTTTGACTTGAATGGGTATTCCGTCTTGGCCGTCTGCATCCTTCAACCATCGGCTTGGTCGGAACACTTTGGCATCTTGACCCCAGACTGCAACAGAACGGTTGATGGATTCCATCGAAACGGCGACGAGGGTGCCTTGAGCGATCGTCAGGCTGTCAACGCGTGCTCCAGATTTAGTTTGGATAGGTTGCGAGAGCGGGATGACATCGTCCTGGCTTGCCTGTCAAACATCGACACCCGGTACGACATCGTCAATAGCCACGAAAGACGTACCACGCGCGTAATTTCGGTGATAGGCATATGGATCCGGAGGGTCTCGTGGACGACAGCGTCGAGGTAGGGAAGACTGCTGATCAGCTCATCGTAAGTTGGGTCTGCTCCATGGTCGAGGAGCTCATTTCGTAGGTCCGTCTGAACGTCCGGGTTTCGCGACAACTCGAGTAGTGCCCACTTGGAAGGAAAATGGGTAAACTTGCGAGCAGAGGACATGGAGCAGGAGGTTACCGTCAATACGACTGTGTACAATGGTTGGCATGAAGAAAGATTTAGCAACCAAATGACACGTACTAGAGGTTGTTTCATACCCTGCCACGAGCAAGACTCTCATCTACGGGGCAAGGTTTGTCACAAACCACATGTCATGACGTGTATTTACCTGTGCCATTACTTCCTCCTTTGACAAGTGGAATGTTGAAGTGTCACTTGCACCTTTGACTGTATTTCCGGCTCAATTGGTGAGTGAGCATCCGAAGTCGATACATACTAAGCAAGCCAATGATCGACTTCTCTTTTTTCCCACCCATCTCCATCTCTTTCTGGGTTCTGGCCAGCAAGCCATCTGAAATTTCTTCCATGGCGACATTGAGCTTCCGCATCAGCCTCGTGCGTGATGTAGGTATATTCACAAGGACAGGAAAGACTTGTGTCAAGAGAAGAAGGCCTTTGTTAAGGGCCGAGGAGCGAGGAGATGCACTGAACGTGTCCAAGACTTCCGTCACGGCCGACCGTTCGCCTTCGAGCGCGCCAAAGTTGTGAGAATAAGCTGCAAGACCGATGATATCCAACCTGGCATCGTCAACGCGCGTGAAAAAAAAAGTCTAGGAGAGACATACGAGATATGGTTCATCCTTGGGCATGCATAGGTCAGGTATGGATCATCGGGGTACGTGACAAGGCCACGAGGAAAACACACCATTGTTGGACTTCGATGAGAGTGCTGTCCCCATTTCCCGACTGAACGAGAGCATCCCAAGCGCCTTTCACCTTTGAAATCAAAGGATTCGACATGCAATGATGCACATGATGAAGGATCCGACCTTGTATGCTGCATCATAGAACACCGGTGTCAACTCCCGAATGGCGGCAGTGCTGAACGCAGGTGCCAAAGACTTGCGTTGCCTGGTAACATCAATAAGCAACATTTTTGCACGCAAAAACGACGAATCGACCTCTGATGATCCTGACCATGAGCCCACAGGAGGCCTTTCCCATACTGAACCCAAAAAAAATTAGGCATGCACTATGGCATGCGCCTCGTCAAATGTTGACCACCTACATATTTTGCAAACGATATCTTGGTCGCAGGGGTCTGAATGTACGTCCATGTTTCCTTGGCATGGAAATGAGCAATCGCCCTGGGATCGTTGAGGATGATCCGCCGAGTTCCTAGGGTCGACGGGGCTGCGTAGACAGAACCGTATTCATGGGTCCATGCCTCATACAAAGCGCCCGAGTCTACTGCATTGCGAATGCATTTACCGACGCCGTAGAGGAAGCTCTCGCTCAGAGGCCCTCGGAGTGGTGTAGTGCGGGTTCTCCACCAGAAAATGTTTAGTCCTTGGAAAAGAATCCAAGTTACCGTACAAGCGATCGCAGCAATCAACGCATGCCACCGGTAGTGTATTAGAACGGTGACCAAGTCCTCCAGTCTTACGGGGATGGATGATATGCTGGGCATGGTGGTCAAACCCGGGTGGGGAGTCAGCTGGATGGAAAGTAGAACACGGAAATGGTCCAAAAGGGTTGTTGAAACTCTTATATTCCATGCGTGTCCTGTCCCTTCCGAGACCGCCTTGTGCGCAGCTTCGCAGTTGTCTTGATTTGACAAGAGGCTACGGACACGATGGCTTGAAAGAGCGATGTGGGGCGTGGAACGAACCGTTGGTGTGTTTCATGTTATTACTCCGGATATTGCCCGATGACTACACGTGTTTTGGCTGGCTCGCAATAATGATGAAGCTGTTCTCTAGGACATCCTTCGGTGTGCCATCGGCATTGAGAACGAAACATTAGCTCACGAACAATATTCAACGAAACCTACCATTTTCTGGAAAACGTTCTGCAGGTGGCGCCGATGATGACCTACTGCTCTACCGAGCTGACCGGAACGTTGCTCCACCGTAAATTCAAATTGTTAAAGGCAAGAGTCGTGTGAACCCGGCTTCCAACCTCACCACGCTGGTCAACACATCTGTATTGCAGTATCCATTCCATGACATGGACAAAGAAGTATCGATGACTTGCTTGCGTCGGCATGGTAGTCTCCACAGCGAATCTGGAAAATCACTTCAGCGCGAATGATAAAGGTGTCACACGTGGTATCAACTGGTGGCAACGCACCTGTGAAACGTGTTCTCTATCGCCTCTTGGTTCTCCTCAATGAGAGAGTATCAGAAAGACGAGTAGTAGCCTGCAAAGAATCGTGATCAGCTGCGCGTATTCTGACATCAATGACTGACGGAAGCTCTTTCGCTGAGTGTATTCGGTGATAAGGTGGCCGTACTGCTCAAGCAGAGCGATATCGCCTTTTTGTGCGCGTTGATCGCATCAACATCTTCAACGAATGAGAAGATGTCGCCCATCACACCCGCTAAGCCGTTCATTTGATCATCGCGATTCTCTTGTTTCGATAAGTTGATGACATGCGATCAGAAATAGCATGGATGATGAAAGAAAAACTGACCTTGTTCATAGCCAATGATGTAACAGACCATGCCAGCGAATGGATCCGTCTTGCGGAGTGGTGAGCGAATCGAGAAAGTGAAAATGGCAAAGCGTGGTCAGTGATAATATGGTTGAACAGCACCAATCTCTTCAACCAATTCTCGAGTAGTGGTAACATTGTCACGACATTTGTGCCAGTGTCGTCGACTGCAGGGCCTGGAAGGAGGTCAACAACTAAAGGTGTAAAACTGCCACGTGAACCGCGTTGGACCTTGGCGTAGCTGAGAAACGGATGCGATCTTGGTCAAGAGTCTGGAAAGACATTTGAGCCGTTCAGAATATGTGAGATGTGGCGAACCTAGCGTTATTGGTAGACCCGTAGGGAGGTTGAAACGCACAAACATGATCTGTGTTCTGAGCTTGGATCAGGTGATCCAGTGTTCATCAGCCCAGAACGATAGATTCATGTTGCATTCTGACATCTCCGGAATGCAAGATGAGTCCATCCATCCAAGCGGCGTGACTCGTGTTCGGAGAATATAAAGTCAATGCAGACAGATATTGCCAAGACACCAGCAACATGATCGTTGCTAGTGGACCCACGCTAATGAATTCCTCTTTTCAACTCGCGTCTTTCAACAAACCAAAGACACACACCCTTTCGACACACCTCTCTGCTACTCCACTAGCGACTGTCAATACTACTTCGAAGAGTGTAATAAAGGAAGAGATGTAGACACAAACAACGACAAACAAAGTGGCGGTCACTTTGGCAACGGAAAACTAGCGAGCGAAAAAGTGCTGATGTCGAGTAGCAAAGGTTTGTGATTTCTCGCGTTTGTACCGATTCTCGTCCGACTTGCAGTTCAGACCCTCGCCAGCCCTTTCCTTCTCCAGGCTCCTCGTTCATACCCCCACCTGTGCTAGGGCCACACGAGTACGCGCTACGTCGAAACATGTCTAAAATCGAGGTCGAGCGATCGACTACACCGACCCAGAACGGGATCGACACTGGCACCTCCCCGAACGGCGTGGTAAGTCCCACACGTGCCTCTGCTCCTTTCTCCTTCCTTCGCCCGTTCATACCCCGATTTGTCCTGTCCATACTGAACATGCCACGCTCCCTCTGGCGCGTACTCTCCCTCCAGGATCTTCCCTCCACTCCATCCGATCCACCCGACCCACAACTCTCTCTTCCTCCTACCCCGACCCACAGACTGAGCACACACTCGCACACCTCGCTCACGTCCTCCCGACCCGCTCCACCATCCCCGGCCATATCCCGTCGTGCATCAGGGCTCTCTCGCACGTCATCGAGACCCGTATCAGGCACATCCTCTCGCCCTCCTTCCGGCCTACCGCATTCACGACGTACCTCTGGCATCCTAGCGCCAACAACGCCAATCGGAATGACAGCAATCACCTCAACGCCAAAGACCCCCCGCCCTCTACCCCATCTCACGCCCACGACGCCTGATGCACCCACAACCAAACTCCCGACACCCATATCCACGTCAGCCTTACCCACGACCTCGGTCTTCATCCAAATTCGAGATTACGGATTCGCACAGACGGACCCCAGGTTCACAGGACTGGGCCCAAACGTGCCGCGTGCGAATCGACCCACCATTCTCGCACGACGTCTCGCGGCTTCTTCTAAATCAACACGCACATCCTCGAGCGAAGGTGACAATGGCGAGGATGACGATGACTATGAAGACGAGGACGGAGAGGAAGACGAGGGTGAACGAATGAACGTCGACGGTGCACAGGGCATGTGGCAGGACGACATGGACGATGGAGTCAATGGCTGGCCTGGATTCAAGTGGGGATTTAGCCACGGGTGGGGTTTCAGGCCGATGAGTGTTGGTACTGGATTTCCAAGTCGTGGAGATCTGGATCGCAATTTTGGTGGTGAGGATGAGCAGGAGGATATGGAGATTGAGGAGGTGTTGTCAGATGAGGATGGTCTGGGTGATGGTGAGAGTGAACTGCCGTTGTCGCCTGGGATCTATCGCGCGTTGTATGCTTTTGAACCGGAGGGCACGGCCGAGATGAAACTGGACGAAGATCAACTCGTGCGGGTCATCGGCAGAGGGGGAGGCGTCGGCTGGGCTGTGGTGGTCAAGAACGGACTCAAGGACACGGGTGTTCACGCCCTCGTTCCAGAGAGTTATTTGGAGTTGGTGCGGGTAGATGGGGAGGATGAGGATCTTGATTGTTGAGACGCTTTCTTTTCTTCCCTTTCGCCTTCGGCTGTTGGCATGATCACGAATGTTGCGCTGGCGCACCGTTTTGTTTCATTTCGTTTTCTGATTGTGCACTTTCTTTTCCTTCATGACCACACACGAACGTTACTGCTAGGAGAGGTGTAAGAGAGGTGGTTGATGTTTCGCTTTCTTTTATGCACATTGTTGTATGTATGTTGTTCACCGTATCTACCTGCATTGTTCCATTCAAGTTTTTGCAATCCCGATAAATATTCGCCATTTACAAGCACAAGTACTGATCTTGGCTCAATGGTGCCGGCGAAAAAACAGCAACGTATGTGTGACGTCATAACTACTCTTTATCAACGCCACTGTCAATGAGCCAAGGACTCGGTTCGCCTCAGCTGGAT
Source organism: Xerocomus spinulosus (assembly GCA_038094075.1). NCBI lineage: Eukaryota > Fungi > Basidiomycota > Agaricomycetes > Boletales > Boletaceae > Xerocomus > Xerocomus spinulosus. The sequence continues at coordinate 7,722 of JBBPTN010000114.1, read as the reverse complement.
TAGAATGCGCATGACAATTCATTTCATATTGGAGTACCCCTAGCCTCCGCGAAAAATCGCATTTCGAGATCCAATAACGGATCACGCGTTCGGCCAATCGTCTTCATCTCCTGAAAACGGTCAGTTCATGCTCCATCATCCATGTAAGAGCCATTTGCATCCGGACCGTGAAGGATGCACAGGAGATTGACCCTTGACAACGTGTTCGTTTCTTCTTTGAGATAACTTCAGGCACTCCACATATCATCTATCAATGCATCGTCGACCGTATCTTTGTTCTCCGGCACTTTCCAGAAATGATTATCATGATCAAAACGCTCTGGACACTGTTTCAAGACACTTGTACATTCTCTTGGCATATCACCCTACGCAACATACACCTTTCCCTGACTGATGACCACCGCATCGGCGTACACCCGGACCAAGTCGCTCGCGCCAACTTGGAATGTCTGCTCCTTTCCGCCCTCACGAAGAAGCGCCAAGGTCTCTTCTCCACTCCTCCGCCAGAGATTCTGCCCGGTACTCTCCCCTTTCAGAGCCTGAGGGGCAATAGAATACGGAGAGGCGCTCCCACCAGTTTTGTTCGTGATGGTAAGGTGAATGGGATGGTCGCTGCGGTTGGAAACCCAAACCATTGTATCTTTCGAATGATGTAGAAAATAGGGCAAAGCTAAGCCCGGTTGTCAGCGTGTGTCCGAGTACTAGGGAGGAGGGCGCACAGTTGTGAGTGGAAGAGCACGATACTGAATGTCCGTTTGCACCAGTCGCGCTTTTATCTGTCTTTGAACGTGAGTATATCTGTTTGTGGATATCATATCGGTATCAGCACCATAGCCGACCCGACTGTTCGATGATAAAGGGGGGGGGAACGAGACGGGGCGATCCGGTGCTGGTCATATGGTTCCCCGCGTTGCTCGGTGCACTTTGCTGTGCGAGGACGACTAGAACAGCCTATCCTCGCGTTGCAGGAACATGTCAGGTCTAGAACTATCGAAGGCCTGGATTAATCCAATTTGTACGCAGTCCTGGATGCATATATGTCTATCGTGCGCAATGCTGAAGTTCGCCATGGGAAGCGGGGTGCTCGACGGCGCTTGCTCACTTGCCTCGAGCATGAGAGTTTGTGCACAGGGAGGGAGACAGGTTTGGGTACATTCAAATCAGTGTTGACGGTGACTGCGTGGGAATAGGGGCTGTAAAGCTTGAGTTGGTATTGTGCGGATTAGCCATTTGGTCGTCGATGCGGGCATAGTGGCGCGTGGAGTTACTGTGGGGCGATCCCGGCCTGAACGTAGCCGAGGAACCGGACAGGTTCTCATCAGAACCTCTGACGAATCGCTGCTTCTGAGGAATGTTTGGGGAATGTTTCCTGGGCTGAAATTGGAAGCTTCTGTGGAACATATATTTTCCACCACTAAATATAAAACTTTATGAACACAGGATACTCACCCAAACAGGTCCGCAGCGCATGCCTACTTCTTTTTCGGAACAAGAAGAGGGCCCAACACGACAGCACAGGACGATGCCCTTTCTGTAGAACTTTCTGTGGAATGTCAATGAAAATGACCAACAATTTAGGTTTTCAATGAAGAGGAATTGTGGTTGGCGGTGTTCAGTCGCCACGGAATCACAGTGTGACGCGACCTAAGTCTGGTAGTACTTACAGCAGTTTGAGAAGCTACATAACCGCTACGAGGACGGGGTCCGTTGTTCTCAACAGATGCTCATAACAGGGACTGGCAAATGAGGTGAGGAGTGTTTTGAAGGATAGAATTAACCCGGCCAATGTACCATGTCGAGCGAGTAATCCACAGACCGCATTTGCAGAGGATGTCAATTATCATTATCATTGATTTTGCTGTTTGACACGATGAGGAGCGCCTCTGCATTTTGTTCGGGATGAGAGTCATGCAGTGCTCGAGATTCAGCTTGTGGAGTGACGACCGTGGAGCTCGTCCAATAAGATACAATCTTACGCTAGGCTTTAGCTGTTCGTCAGTCTAGCCGCGACGACCCGGCCTGACATACAGGTTAGCATGGATGACGTCTTCAAACTACGTTAGCAGGGATCTAGTAAACATTCAAACAACATTAGACCTTACCAAGTACCAATGCAACGCTCACACTGAAAATATGTGAGACCCAAAGTATCCGACAAAGCACGGCCACGACGGTGCTACCGAAAATCTCCACCCTTGCACGGAAGATGAACTGCATTCAGTACTGCATGCTGTTTTGAGTGATGGGTCATGCTGCCTGTAACCGTATTACCCTATTCTTCCGTGCCTCAAATTGTGGCGGCGAAAGTGCAAGGAACGATACAGTACGTAATCACACACTACCAGCCGATTCAGTATCCAGTCTCGCGTTTCTCGAGTTATATTAGTGGAATGCATGAACATGCTGACGATGCACCAGACACAGCTGTATAATATGAGCATTCCGGTGCGGTTTTCCTGAAGTTTTGTTTACTTAGTGGCTATTTTTTGTAGCACAGAGGGAGCGACTCAGATGTGGATGTCAGGCAAGTAGCTGTTGAGGAAAGTATATACGTGTTAGTAGGGTATACACTCTTAAAAATATTTGTACACTTCTGCACTGATATGCTTCCGTTCCCAATAAGCACATAGATCCTTCCTCAATCCTGATATTTTCCTGGCTATCATTCATCCCCGCTCGGCGTTCTAGTTAGCGGCATGGAAATACTCGGGAAGGATATACGCCAACTTTTCGACGTCCTCTTTCTTCTGTTCTGCGCTCCTGGGCATGATGGAGAAAGCCATGTTCCCCTTCTCATCGCTCAAGAGGTCGTCACCCAGTACTGCAAGATGCAATTCTCCCAGAATAGCCGCAGCAACGTGGCGCGCCGTATCGGCGTTTGCTTTCAACGTCTGGAGCACCTGGGATGCAGTGACGACATCCGAGTGTGGGCGCCACGCATCATAGTCAGTCGCCGTCGCGATCAACGCGTACCTGCCGCACAAATTAAATCAAATCATCATCAGAACTACAAAAAAAATGACAACGCACGCAAGCTCGGCCTCGCGGGCCAGCTTCGCCTCGGGCAACACGCTCATATTGATCAAGTCCCCTCCCCAAGCACGGTACATCATGCTCTCTGCCCGTGTCGAGAACTGTGGGCCTTCCATGCATACTATGCACTTGTCCTTATGCAGAGATACGCCGTGGCCCGGGCCTTGTGTTTCTGTGGTAGCCAACGCCCGACTAACTGCGCCCTCGAGCCAGTGCACAAGGCGCACGTTAAAGGGCTCGCCAAATGCCGCATGCGCCACGACGCTTCCGTCAAAGAAGCTCGCGGGACGTACGCCCTTAGTGCGGTCGATGACCTGTGTGGGGATGACGACGTCTCCCGGGTGGATCTCCTCGCGGAGGGACCCGACTGCGCTGAATGCGAGGATAGCACGCACGCCGAGGTGCTTGAGTGCGGCAATGTTCGCACGAGAGGGGACAGACGAGGGGGTGAAGGTGTGGTGTTTGCCGTGGCGTGCAACAAAGGCGAGGCGTTCCCCTGTGGGGAGTGCACAGATAGTGATGGGTGAGGAAGGGTATCCCCAAGGCTATTGGAAGTGGTCAGTGGCGTTTGAATGGTCTGGCTGTGGAGGACGTACCGTCTCTGGGTTGACAGTTTTTCTGGAAGAAAGACAGATGTGAGAGTGAGTGGGTTGTCGAGATATGTTTGAATTGATATGAACTTACATGGTGGTGAGGTTGTCGAGATGGTATAGACCGCTTCCTCCAATCACGCCGATCAGCACTGTAGGATGTCCCATCACTAAGGATTCATGGTCCTCGTAAGGAGTGTCCCACCATTCTCAGAAGCCATGGTAATGGATGGGTCGAAGGGTATTTCTTGGTCGATGTGGTCAATGACCAGGTACTAGCTGAAACTTGAAAAGCCCACCCGGTTCCGCCGAAGGTCGTATTGATAAGATAAGATAAATCCCAAAGATAGTAATCTTCAGACAACCAATGTCCGATAGTACTATACGTAGATCTAACAGTACCGCGACACAACTCGAAATAGTCCACGCATTGTCAGATCCGGGCCATCCTAAGACAATATTCACTAGTGCTCACCCACCACTGGGTCAAATACGCCAACCGATCTCATCCGATGATCTCACACGGTCGTGTGAGTACTTTGTAAGTTGAGACATCGGAACGTCAGCGAAACACCAAGACCAAGACCAAGACTTAACGGATGCCATCGGATGCCAATGTGCCATTGTCACCGTCCCGTTCCGAGTCGTATAATTATAGGTAATGGTTTCTGCAAGCCAAAGTTCACGAATCATACGGATGGTTTAGAAGACATTACTAGTCAATGGATTATAGACGTTTCCCACAGCGAAACCTGTTCAAGCATGCACTGGACGTTTTCTCGCTATACTATCCTCTCGGAGTGAAAAGGATTTGCTTCTTGTTTGCTATTGTTTGTAGTTACACTCGCCAACCCCTAGTTGTCTCACTCAACGACGCCCGACGCTCCAATGATGCCACTCGCTTCAACTCGGACGATATCGTGCCACGTATCACACCCTCCCATCTCCTCGACGTGGGCGTTGGAGATGCCATGCTCCTTCTCCGACGCCGAATCTTCACAGGCACACTCGTAGTGCTCCTCGCCTTGACCTCCACAGACGCGTAGAACACATCGTGATGCGTCGCTGGCTGCTCGTTCGTCCTTGCGCGTAGACGCTGCGCACTCAGCATGCGGCGCACTTCCTCCCGCAGCGCGTCGCCTGCTCCTCTGAACCCTCCACTAAGCCGACCGAGTCCGTCAAACTGACACCCGTCTCCTCTTTCCACTCCCTCGAGCCCGAGACCGACTGGTTGATTTTGACTGCTCGTCGATGTGCTCAGACTCGGTGCGTGACTGTGTGGTGGTGATACTTCGGGCGTGTTGTGCGGTACGGGCAGAAACTCGGCATCGACATCGGCACGTACGGTGTATGGTGGTGGCGGCTGGAACGCATGCGTATCAACGAGGGGTGCAAATGGGATTGGTGCGACGGAGAGGAACGTGCGGTGGTGGGTGCGTGTCTTGGGCTTGTTGGGTACTGGGAGACGTGACCTGGCAAAGGAGAAGAACTTGTTGCCGAGCGTGTGTCCGGCGGGTGCGATGATGCTTGACGACGACGACCTGATACTCATCCCGAGGAGATCCATCTGAAAGTGAGTGAGTAGCCTTTTTAGTTGCTTTATAACCCTCGGGTGGCTGACCAGAGGCTGACCAGGTATTCGAGCATCAGGCTCTGGCAACAGATGTGTATCTAATTTCCTCGTACTATACCTCTGGCCGTCTACGAGTCACATACATGGTAGAGCTGAACGTTACTGCCGTCCAAGATCACGTTTAAAAGTTCACTCAAGTGCAGCTCTCTACGGTATTTTTTTCAGGGATGAGCTGAACTAAATCCACCTACGTTCATTTCCGTGCGGTCGATCAATCCTAGGTCCCCAGTCCCTCAATCCACTATCTCGCGCCTGTCGAGAGAACTGCGGTAGACATTCTAAATGGTCCCGCCAGGCATATACTGTATGTGTGCCTTTTCACAGGCCTTGCTAGGTTGGACAAATCCCCAGTGGCCCATTTGATTGCTCGATTAAAAGGCTGGATTCATCTTATTGCTTGCCTAGGACTGACTGCGTGACAAAGCCCTTTCAGAATTTATGGTGCCCGACTGATCAATTACCTTTTGGCGGATGCGTGAAATTCTGAAAGACGACCGAGCGCTCCTAAGCAATTAGAAGTGTTCGTAATCTAACCAAGTAAGCCCGAGGTTCGTGGGGTCCTTGGCGCTGCGCGCTCGGGGGCAGCCGACTACTGCCCTTCTGTGTGGTCGCCACCGTAGTCTGCGCCGTGGGATTCTAATCATCGGCAGACGCAGTTCGGGCCTCTGTAATTTCATCCTGAGCTGTTTTCTGCAGTGGGCCTTGGGACTGGTTCACAGATTCTCGGTGCGATATAATGCTCTGTGTGGCATTCAAGCGCATTGCCGGACTCAATTCGATGGCACTTGATTTTTGAGGACGCGAGGCTGGCCCCGCATATTTATTTGGGCTCCTTTGAATCAGGGCGGAGGTTCCCAGACAAGGCAACGGCAGTAGCTTTCATGCGGTTGATATCCGTCAAGTGACTATGAACAAAGAAAAGGGGTGCAAGAGCTTATGGGACTTCCCCCATATGAAAGGTACTTTCCACGGGATTCGCCATCACAAGAGCTCGTCCAAATGGATTACCCCATGATGGCACACCACACACTCATCGGGAAAACGAGGCACGGTCATCCCCCGATCCAACACGGCCAGCTCCACAATACTCTGAAGTATGTAGACGCTTCCCCAACTGGCAAATCCTGGTGGAGTCGAGGTTGCCGTGGCTGCCGAATTACAAATTGAATCTCCGATTAAACTTCATGTATATATAGCGTCAGCAAAATTTCCGCAAAGCTGGCTAAAATGCCCACCCCATCTAAAGAATTCCTTGACCCTTCTCAAGCACTTGCTCACCTTCAGACGTACACTGCGTCAGATGGGCTTTCTGTGCAGGAGCTAATGAATTCACAGCTCCATGGAGGGCTCACCTATAACGATTTCTTGATGCTTCCCGGAAAGATCGACTTTCCTGCGTCTGATGTTGTCACAGATGTCAAGATCACCCGCAACGTTGTCTTGAAAACGCCCTTCATGAGTAGTCCAATGGATACCGTCACCGAAACAGAAATGGCTATCAGTCTTGCGCTTTTGGGTGGTATCGGTGTCATTCATCATAACCAGTCTCCTGCTTCACAGGCTGCCATGGTTCGCGCGGTGAAGAGGCACGAGAATGGTTTCATCACCGATCCTGTCGTGTTCTCTCCTAGCCATACCGTCGCTGACGTATTGGACATCAAGGCTCGTCTCGGGTTCTGTGGCATCCCTATCACCGGTACGTTGTGTTCCAGCTTCGTTTGAATTTCTGATGTATACAACTATATAAAATTAATCTTCGTTCTTCCGAGTAACGGATTCGTTCTGTGATCTGCGGAATTTTACCTCTGATCTACACTCGCTTTTGACATCACATTCCCTGACGCGTGTTCTTTTTCCGTTCAGACACCGGATCTCTTGGTGGAAAACTTGTCGGTATCGTCACATCACGCGACATCCAGTTTGAGACTTCTTCTACACCTCTTCATGAAATTATGACCACTAGCCTCGTCACTGCGCCTCAAGGCGTAACCCTCAATGAGGCCAACATCATCCTTCGTTCCTCTAAAAAAGGAAAACTCCCCATCGTGGATGACCAGGGTCGCCTCACCTCCCTCCTCGCCCGATCTGATCTGTTGAAGAACCAGAATTATCCCCTCGCGAGCAAGAACCCCGAGAGCAAGCAGCTCTATGCTGCTGCCGCGGTAGGCACACGACCTCATGATAAGGAGCGTCTCCGATTACTTGTCGAAGCCGGTCTCGACATTGTCGTCCTCGACTCGTCACAGGGTAACTCGGTGTACCAAATCGAGATGATTCAGTGGATCAAGGAAACATTCCCCCTGCTCGAAGTGATCGCGGGCAACGTCGTCACCCGCGAACAAGCTGCTAATCTTATCGCTGCCGGCGCGGATGGTCTCCGTGTTGGCATGGGCAGCGGGTCGATCTGTATCACACAGGAGGTCATGGCGGTCGGACGACCCCAGGCTACCGCCGTGTACGCCGTGG